>JAXCLQ010071635.1:0-11635 GCA_035584115.1 Cedrela odorata
ATGAATTTGAATGTTTATGCCGATATTGCATTTAGAAAATAAATATGTAATGTTGTCGATGTTTGAAATGTTTGAAAAAGAATGCGTTTTATGGCTTAGTCATTAGTTATGTTATTCTGATCTAACCGGATCTCGTGTTAAAGGCGGGGCTTGTAGGCTAGTAAGAATTCTGTTTAGCGCGTCGTGCATGCTTCTGTTATATGTAAATGTGAATGACCGCTTAATACGGAACACGTGATCACGTTTTGTAACCGGATCACCGTGGGTGCAGATGACACTAATTGACTAAGCCGCCCTGAATATATTTGAATTTTGAATGAACTTGCTTGAAAATGTATTGATTATTTAAGCCTTCATATTTTACATTGCATCGACATATAACACTTGCATGATTTACTTACTAAGATGTTTATCTCACCTTTTATTGAAAAATTTATTTTACAGATAATAGCACATAAGGATGACCGAGTACGCAAGCAAGGATGTTAGGCGTATTAGTAGTTTTATTTTTTATATATATAATTTGTAGATTAGCTTAGTAATGTGTATAGACTTATAGGTTAGTGTGAATATTTTTAGATATGAAATTGATAATCTATTTGTATTACAAGAATTGTATTATATGTACACTTGTATGTATTAAAAAAAAATTATTGACTAGAAATGTTTAAGTTTTGTGTAAATGAAAGAATAGCATTGTATATAAGGAATGTAAGTGCATAATTGCAGTTAGTAAGAAACAGGTGTGACATTTCTAGATCCTTGTGCTTCTAATTTTCCCATTGTACTTGCTAATTGACTCACTTGCGTCTCCAAATTCTTGATAGTAGCTTTTGTTTCTTGTTAAAATTGCAAAGTGTTGGTAGCCAAAGATTTAACAATATCCTCAAGAGATGTGCCTTTGCTTTGAGATGCAGAATGTGGTCGAGGTTAATTGAAACCCAGAGGACGATTGAAAATGATGTTTGCGACAAATTGTTAAGGTTGTTCTGTGTAATTGAAATTAGGATGATCCCTCTATCCAACATTGTAAGTGTTGGAGAATGGATCATAATTTTTTCTTGGAAACATTTGCTGCCTTTGAAACCCTCTTAGAGCATTGGCTTGCTCTAAATGTCCTGTTTGTAGAGATGGACACATGTCGATTGGATGACCAATCATAGAGCATACTCCACATACCTTCAATTGTTGAATGTTAGCCATTGCCATATTTTAAATGAGTGAAGTAAGATTGGCAATTTGTTACACAACGTTTGATGTAACCCCAACCTCGTTTACTTTCTGTGGTGGCTGCTCTGATCGATTGCTAAATTGTTGATAATTAGCGACTATATTAGAGATCAATGCCCTCACTGCCATTGGTGTCTTATCAACTAATGCTCCTCCGCTTGCGGCATCTATCATGCTCCTTTCCATTGGCATTAATCCTTTATAAAAATACTGAATTATGAGTTGTTTGCTGATTTGATGATGAGGGCATGATGCACATAGCTTCTTGAATCGCTCCCAATATTCATACAAACTTTCTTCATTTTGTTGTCGACTACCACATACTTCTTTTCGAATGTTTGTCACCTTCAATATAGGAAAATACTTCTCGATAAAGAGTTTCTTCATCTCATTCCATGTATCACATAGTGCCGGATGGTAGGTAATAGAGCCACTCTTTTGCGTTATCTTCTAAGGAAAATGGAAAAGCTCTCAGTTTTACTTGCTCTTCAGAGACACCAGTTAGCTTCATGCTTGAACACACGACATGGAACTCCTTGAGATGCTTGTTTGGATCTTCACCTGCAAAACCATGGAAAGTCTGCAAGAAGTGTATCATCCCAGATTTTAGTTTAAACGGAGCCTCGATTCTTGTAAATTTGATGCAAAGAGGTTGTTGGTCCAAAATTGGTGCTGCCAACTCTTTGAGTGTTTGATTGTTCACTGCTATCTCTTCCTGTGCAAATTGATCCAAAGAGTCACTTGAAAGAGGTGTAGTCGTGTTTGACTCAAAAGTTCCTCTTTTGATTAGCGATAAGCTGTTGTGAATTCCAAGATCTTTTGAAGTCGATTTTGATTTACTTTCTCTTCGGTGGGCTTGAACATGCAAAATAAGAAAAATTAATTAGACTCAATACTAAATTATAAAAAAAATAAAAACAAAAACGTAAAAAAAAGAATAACGAATAAATTAAAGAAAACAATTCCTGGCAACGCTGCCAAAAATTAATACGCTCAGAAATGCACCAAGTTAAATCCTTGCAATAATAATATCGTTATTAAATATAGTAGTAAGCAAGGGTCATTCCCACAGAAGATTGCTCTTAATTTAAATATTATTGGCTCAAACGAACTAAATCTACTCTAAATAAGACACACATACGAAAAGGAAGGTGGGTGTATTATTCAATATGTAAATAAAATAAAAGAAGACAGCTCAACAAAATTGAAAAATGACAACCAGATTTAAAGAAAACCAAAGAAAATATAATCAGATATATTGGTTAAGAAATCATTCGCCACCACTAGACATGAAGTAAAATAGTTAGAATAATTTTCATAATCTTTTAAAAATAACAACCCGAAAATATCATAAGCTCGATTATTTTGATCTTTTCTTACTGTGTTGTTAAGCAAAACAAGTTCTCTACTTACTCCCTATCCATTAAACAGCCTAGAATAAGCTCTTTAGATTTAATTTCACAAAAGTATTAAGAGCGAGAAAGATAGGTTGTTCTAAGCAATAAACACATAAGCTCAGTTTATTTAACTTGTGCTATATTCTACATGCAATTATCAGAAAGCATCCTGCAATCTTTAACCACATTTACTACTCGTATCTCGAAATCTTGACAATTACGGATCAACGACCCTAAACTAGTGATAGAATCAAAATCAAGTCTATCTAATTGGTCATCCTAAATAAACAAGAAAATAATTCATAACATTCAAACGGTAGAATATAAACATCTTTAATATATATATATATATATATGTATAAAAGATATTCTAGAATTAATGAAATAAAATCATGTCTAGGATTTTGAAATTATTCCTAACCAAAAAGAAAATTAGTCACTCATTCTAGAATTAGTAATCACAAGATTCATGGAAGAAACAATTATAAAAGAACAGAATAAAAAGAATAAAGATCAAAAGACTTAATTCTTGTTCTTGAATTCTGACTTTTACGGCACTTTTCTTGAACTTCCGTTGTACGGCTTGTAATCTTCAATTCTGGAATTTGTGGCTATTACAACTATCAAAGAAAATTTTTCCTCTCCAAAAATCCTCAAGTTGTGTTCCTTTTATAAAGCCCTGCTTATTCTTGTTTTAAAAGGATTCTATGAGTGATTAAGGTTAGACTTCCTAATTAGATTAATATTGGTTTTCCTAATTCAAATAGAACTCAAAACATATTAGACACAAGCCCATATTACTATTACGTAAATAGTAATTTAGCCCTCTAAAATAATATTAAATGAGCTCAAAACAAAAACTCAGCTCAAAATTAATCTAATTAACCACCATAATTTAATTGGCTTATGTATTCTATTTAATTTTAGAAGCCCAAAACAATTTAGCCCAACAAACTCTATGTGCACATCTTTTTTACTCTATTTGATGCCCTTGATTCCTTCTAAAATTTTAAATTTTGTAAGCTGAATCTTTTTCACATCAAAATATAGCTTTTCTTCTTTTTTTGGTGGTTTGTCTCCAAGAATCCTATAAAACATAAAAATAAATAATTAAGAATTAAGAATTTTAAGAAGCTAGCTAAGAAATGAAGAGAAATTAATATAAAAATTTGCAAAATTCGGCACTAATCAATAGCTATCACCTTTTCATCATCTACCTCAATACCATTTGCACTTACAACATAAGCCATGAAAATAACTTGATCAATGCAAAAGGTACACTTTTTAAGGTTGACATACAATTTCTCCTTCCTAAGCACATCTTAAATAGATTTCAAATGACTCATATGCTCATCTAAGGATTTACTATATACCAAAATGTCATCAAAGTAGACTACAACAAATTTTCCTATGAAAGCACGCAATACATGATTCATTAACAGCATAAAAATACTAGGAGCATTCGTTAAACCAAACGGCATGACTAGCTACTCATGTCTTCTAATATAGGAATGGGGTGTCGATACTTTACTGTTATTTTCACATCAACTAGATTTTAGCCTACTTGAGCTCTCGGTTTTTATTCTAGTTGAACTCTCGATTTTGTTTTAAGATATCATCCTCACTAGATTCTTCAATACTAGAAACATGATCATTTTGTTCATTACTATATGAGTCATCTAACTCTCATTAAGTTGTTGGCTCACTACTCTCCTCATTATGACTTTTAAGTAGTAAAGAGTTGTTATTTTCTACAACATTATTTCTAAGAGGTTGATAATCATAAATAACGGTCCTAAGTAAAGGATCATCTATCATCTCATCTTCTATTTCCTCCTTGTTAAAGTAGGGTGTGTTTTCAACAAAAGTGACATTTCTCAATATATACTTTTCATAAATCAATGTATTAATGCACTTATAACATTTTGTGCCAATGCAATAACCCAAGAAAAAATATTTCACACTTCTATGACTAAGTTTATCTCTTAGACGCCTTGCTAAGTGTACATAACACACGCAACTAAATACCCTAATGTAAGTAAGATCTGATTTCCTATCATAAGATAATTCTATTGGTGCTTTTCTATTTAATAACTTAAAAGGTGTCCTATTAATAAGGTGAAGGGCCGAAGTTACCGTATCACTCCAAAAAAGTTTTGAAACGTTCATATGAAACATCATAGACCTAGCAACATCTAATATAGCCACTCTATTTTGTTTCGGAGTATATGGACATGACGTTTGATGTATTATTCCTTTAGAGGTTAAGAATTCTTTAAAACTATTGTTAACATACTATTTACCATTATTGGTTTGCAAGATCTTGATTGTCATTTTAAATTGATTTCCAATCAAAGTACTAAAGTCAATGAAACATTTAAGAACTTCGGTTTTATTCCTCATCAAATAAATCTCTGTATATTTAGACTTATGATCTATGAATGTAATAAAATATTTGAAGTCATTATGAGAAACACAAGGTCAGGACCATAAATCCGAATGTACTAAATCAAAAAGATCTTTGCATTCAAATTTATAATTTACAAAAAGTAATCTAGTTTATTTTCCTAGAATACATGTATTACAATCCTTGATCTCATGAAATTTAATATTATACACAATTTGACTCAAAACGTTACTAGGAGGATGTCCTAATCTTGCATGCCAAATTTTCTCTAATTCTTGGTATTCTTCTACTCTAAAAGCTTTATTTATGCCTTCTAAAAGGTAAAGTCCATCTATCATTCCTCCTTCACCAATCATTCAATAGGTTTAAATATCCTAAAAAATTACTTTATTAGGGTCGAATATTGCATTGCATTTCAAATTTTTTGTGATCTTACTAACATAAAGCAAGTTAGATGCAAAGCTAGGAAGATATAAGCCCTCGGTGGTGGATGACAATATCTTCAATTTGTCTATTCCCTTAATAGGTACGTTCAAACCATTAGCTATAGTAACATGTTTTTCATGACTCAAAGGTTCAATTTTAGATGCGTTATGCATATTCTTAAACATGTGATTACTAGCACCCGAATCAACAATCCATGGTTCAACATTCAATTAAAGGTTAAAGACCATACCTTAGACATGTAAGGAGCTAGCGTTGTGATTTTTGATAAGTTTGGCAATCTCATTTAAGAGTGATGGAGGAAGATTGCTCTTTGTTGCATGTTTTGCTTCTTGTGTGGTAGGCTTGTCATTTCCTTCTTTCAGTTTGAGATGAGGGTGAAGAATGTAACACTTATCCTTGGTGTGACCTTGCCTTCCACAATGCTCACACTCTTTGGTTTTGCACCATTTTTCAAAGTGTCCCAACCTTTCACATTTTCTACATTTTGGTGGCAGTCTTTTATCACTTTGAGCATTCAAATTTGAATTTCCTTGAGCAATCATTATATCCTCTTTCCTTTCTTACACCATAGCTTATCTTTCTGCTCTAAGAGGTTCATACACCTTTCTTGCCAAAATTTCTTTATCCACTATGTTTATCACCTCATCAAAGCTTGCCATCTCTTTATTTCTCAAGATTTGAAGCCTGAGGTCATTGTATTCAACCCCAAGGCCGAATAAGAAAGAGCATACCAAGTCCTCTTTCCTCTTTTTTTCTATCTCTTTTGGATATACAACATATGGCCTCAAGCTTTCCATTTTATCCCAACATTACTTAACTTTAGTAGTGTAGTAAAAATCACCATTCTTCATGCTTAAATTATGAAGATCTTGTTTGAGTTTATAGATCTTCATCAAGTTCTCTTGGCTACCCAATCTTCAACTAATTGTATCCCACAAATGTTTGGAATATTTACACATTTGGAAGCCACCAAGCAAGGAAGAATCAATGGAATTAGAGATCCATGTGAACACCATGGTATCTGCATAAAGCCACTCTTCATACTTCTCATCATCCTCACTTGGTTCCTTGATGCTTTCACTCACATATCCGTATACCCTCTTCGCAATCAATCCTTTTTTTGTAGCTTCCTTCCATGTAGAAACATTCTTTTCATTCAATGGAAATGATGTAATTTTGATGCCAATGGAATTATCAGTTTCAATAGAATAATCACTATCTTTAATCGAGTTTGAACCTTCATCCCCAGCTACCATGATTAACAGAAGAAATCATCCTTTTTCAAAAATTGAGGTTTTAAGCAATCAAAGGTGAGAAATGTTAAAATTATAACCCCAAGAGCTTACACAAGCTCTAATACCATGTTGAACAAATGAATACAAAGTAGTTTTAAGAAAAAAAGAAAGAAAAACAATCAAATAAGCAAGTGTAGTAGAGAGAATGGGAGAGTTTTGAAGAAAATGAGACAATTTTTCATTACCCTTTTATTTATAAAGCTATGTGTTTATGTAGGAGAGTATCTAACAACTATTTTTCAAATTTCAAAGAACCAACGTTACTGTTTAAATGGCTACTGTTCACACGTGCACTGTTCAAATGGTCATTTTGTGTTAATTGGGCTAAATGACTTATGAGCTTCATCTTGGGTTTTTTTGAAGAATTATTTAGAGTGAGAATAAGATTAAAAGCTAATCAAGGTCCATAATAGGTATTGTTTTCATATTGGCCGAATATAATTCTTTGATGAAGTTTTCAATATCTTCAACAATTTTGGCTAAAAAAATTTATGAAATTATTGTAAGCCTAAATGTTTTAACATAAAATGATTTACAACTCTACCCTGTTGTAATCAAGATTTGTAAACTGCGATGTGTTAGTGTATATGCCCTAGAAACTAATTGTGTTGTAAATTTCTCGGCATTTAATTTTTAATCAGATATTTATTATTTTTAATAAATAAAAGAATTGTTCTTGATTCACATTTGTTTGTTGTTTCAACTATTTATACATGCTGTAAATAATTTATGAATGTGATAAGTCCAGATAAGACATTTAGAGTAAATGTTCTTATAAAAATCATTTCCTACGGAAACAATATTATTTGGGCAATAATATTGTACAGTAGGCACATTAAATTTTCCAAAAGGATATCAAAAAGTTGATATAAGTTCGAATGACGATGATAGTCATGTCACTGGGGCATTATTATGGATTCACAGTTAGAGAACCGTTTATCGAAAATGACCAAAATAAACAATAAATCACCTAGAATAGCATGAGGTCAATGATTAATCTTTTTGTCATATTAGTATACGATGTAATCTTTCGACTTGAGACATCGTGGTTGAATCCGAAATAGATGCGTTTGGTTCATATGGTGTATACATACAAGGCTAGCTATGTCACGTATAATAAGTTGATTTGGTCATGCGTTGTTCATACGTAAAAACGAACGATGGTCAAGATGAGATCTGTTGACTCAGAATTTTAGGATTGAAGTTTTTGCTAACTCAATCTGTATCTGAGTTTCTAAGGTGAGCATCTATAAATGTCAAAAAAATAAATCTCTAGCCAGAGTGATTATTAGTCATGCAAAAGAGTTCGCGATGACAAGTTTCGGATATAGTGATCGACGGTTCATAGAGAAATTGAGTTTGAGATTTTGACATCCGTGAATCTATACTTGATAAGGATATAGATGATGGAAGGATATTACCTACATGGCAAATATGACAATTTATATTAATATGGGATTTGATGAAGTTATTAAACTCGTCACGTTTTAAGGGCAATGGTATTTTGCTAAATGTCAATCATAGTGTTTTCAGAATTAATTTTGGATGAGATCCAAAACTAAGACACTGCTAATTCATGGAAGTCTCACAAAGTCACACCAATACTTGATGTGAGAGAGTACAAATTATTTAAAATGAGGCTAGCACCATCCTAAAATAATAAAGGTTTTGATTATTTTATGTAAGTGTAACATAAAATTAAATAAGATATTTTAAAAGTTAAAATAGTCTTACAATAATTAATTAGATTAATTATTTTAATTGAGAGGGTACTTAATAATATTTATTAGACTAAATATTAATCCTTTAAAAGTTAAATGACTTATAATAAATACCTAGGGGTTAAAAATGTAAACTTGTGTAGTTTGCTTTATGATAATAAGTGATTGTCCAAGGATTAAGTTGCAAAGCATGGGGTAATTCTTACCAAAATAAGAATTTGCAAGGACTCCCATGCAAATAAAATATTTGCAAATTGGCCTTAACTATAAAAACTAAAGTCTTTTACATTTTTTCATTAAGTGAAAACACTTAGAAAAATTAAAAGAAAAACTTTCTCATTTTTCCTCTCAAAATCCCTCCCTTTCATTGTGCATCAAGGGTGAAATTTTATGGAGGACTTGTGTTCTTCAAGTCTACTACTCCTTCATCTTCATCAAGCATCCATTGAAGTAAGGTAAACATTTCAAATCCTTCTTACAAATTCAGTTTTTATTTTAAACAATTACCATGAAAAACTTGCAAACTATGAAGTGTTCTTAGCCTGTATGTCTAATTTATCATCCTATTCATGCATTCTTGGTTTTCAACATGATGCAGCATCTCTATTTTGGCAAAAAAAGAAGTTATAAATTGCTAAAAATCTGCAAGTTATACCGAAAATAATTTAGGACTTAACTATTTCTCCAAAAACATACAAACATCTTTAAGAATTTAGATTATTTAGGAAAAATGAAAAATAATACTTTAAAAGATCAACGTTTCTGCAAAATAAGCACGAAAATACATTTTAACATCACCGTTATTGCAAAAAAAAAAAGTAATCAATTCATTAAATAGTCAAGTTTTTCCCAAACAATCTATATTGTGTTACAACATCACTGTTTTTGCTAGCAAAACTTTGAATTGCTAAAAAGCTCAACGCTTTTGGCAAAACAGTTCTAAAACACGTAAAATGTCGTTATTTTACACTAAAGAACTCAATATTCTTTAATTGTTTTCGTTTTTGTGCAAAATATTTTAAAGTACGTTATAATGTCAACGTTTTTACCTAAACAGCTCCAATTTACTTTCAAACGTGACCATTTTTCAAGAACTATCTAAATTACAATGCAGCGTCTCTGTTTAGGCTAAAAGAAAGTTATAAATTTATGTCTTCACTATTTTTCTAAAAACATATAAACATCTTCAAGAATTTTCATTTTTTTAGGAAAAATGAGAAATAATGCTTTTAAAGGTCAACATTTTTGCAAAATATCCATGAAAATGCATTACAACATCATTGTTATTGGAAAAAAAGTAATGAATTCATTAAATAGTCAAGTTTTTCCAAAAAAAAAAACCCCTATAAATTGTGTTACATAGTTGCTGTTTTTGCTAGTAAAACTTCAAATAGCTGAAAACCTCAACGTTTTTTGTAAAATGGTTTTAAAAAGCATAAAATATCATCGTTTTACCCTAAAGAGCTATTTATTATTTAATAGTTACCATTTTTGGGCAAAACATTTTAAAGTGAGTTATAACGTTAACGTTTTTGACCAAACAGCTCTAATTTACTTTCAAACTTGACCATTTTTCAAGAACTCTCTAAACTATGTTGTAGGGTCTCTGTTTTAGCTAAGAAAAGTTATAAATTGCTAAAAATCTGCAAGTTGTAATCGAAAATAATTTAAGATTTCATCGTTTCTCCAAAAACATACAAAAAACTTTTGTTGGAGATGAAGAGATTGAAAGTGAAGAATGAAGAAAAGCTTGTGGACCAAGATGATAGTTATAACAATTAACTCATTTAGAAGGCCTTAATATCATTCCCACAAGCTACAAGTCCTATTACAAGAAGTCAAATTAAATAACCGTTTTTGAACAATGATCGTGAATAGTACCATTTTGAAATTTCAAACTTCTTGTTACAAACTATTGCATATTTCAAACTAGTTGTTACAATCTCATGTATTTGTCAAACTAGCTGTTACAAACTCATGTATATAAACCTATGATATGGTAAATGAAATAATAAGACATTTTCTTTGAGTTTACTCTTTCTACTTGTTTCTTTTAATCAACATGGTATTAGAGCAACGTTGTATTTAAGAGATCTTTTACAAATTTGAATTTTATTTTTCTTTTCCTTCTCTCTTGGTTCTGTGACAATCTCCATTGTGCAAAGCCAAATGATGAAAATTGGAATGGCGGCTCAAGAGGAAAGTAGTATACTAAGAGAGAGAGTTTTTTCATTATTGATTCCAAATACCAAATCACCACCAAACTTACTACCTGCACCTTCTACTGAAGGAATTACTCTACATAGGTGACAAATGCTACAAGGGCTCTATTGGGCATGAGGGTTATAGGCTTTGTTGATGGAGAAATTAAGCAACCTAAGGTAGGAGATAAAGAATGTAACACTCTCGCTTTCTTTTATAGAACTCATAGTTATACTTGTTAAAGTATTAAGTGTTAGAATTTTGAGAAATAATATAAAGCAAATCTATAAGGGTAGAATTAGAATTTCATTAATTAGCAAGGTTATTTGTGAAATTTTAGCTTTTGGATAAATATATATATGTAATTAAGTGGGCTAAGTATTATATATACATAATTTGGGCTCAATTTAATTAAATTAAGCCCAAGCCCAAGTTTATGTCTCTGTGTATATATATATATATATATATATACACTAAAATAGGCCAAAGCCCAAGCCCAAGCCTAAGCCTAAATATAAATATATACATAATAAAGTAAAATAAATAATTAAATGAATAAAATATTAGATTTTTTTGCTTAAATTCTCTACAAAATCCTAGCCATCCATTTGCTTTAATCCTAGTCATCCATTTGTCAAAATTATACGCATGTTTTGTAAAATGGATAAAGATGAACATAAAAGCTAAGTTAGTGGAAAATGTGGTTGATAAATGTGGTCCATTAGATTTGGTTAAAGCTATCCTAGCCATCCATGTGTTTTATTAATTAAATTAATTAATATTTGGTGTTAGTTAGTGGAAAATGTGGTGGAGAAATGATGGCCATTGGATTTGATTGAAGCAATCCAATCCATCCATGTGTTTTAAGAAAATTAAAATTAATTAATATTTGATAGAAAATGGGTGGCAAAAGGAGAGCCCTTAGATTTGTTAGAT
>JAXCLQ010071637.1:0-11631 GCA_035584115.1 Cedrela odorata
ATTCACAATGCTTATCTTTTTCACATCTGTGCTTACATTGACCTACGCTTTTTTCTGTTACATGTAAAAATGAAAACTGACCTCTTTATAGGTATTATAGATTGGTCCTACTTCAATCCACATACTCCAATCTTTTAAAAGTGGCAACTCATGAAACTTTGCACGAACTTTTATATGCATCAAACATTGCAGAACCCAATTCTTTTCTGAAATCTCAGTGGGGTAATTGCCCCCACCCCCCACATAAAAGTTGACTACTCCCTAGAGTGCCAGGCCAATCAGTCACTCCTCAAAACATTAGCAAAACAGTAAAAAGAAATACTAGTAACCGCCGAGAAATTGATTAGAAAAAGAAATACTAAGATTCATAATCCCGAAAATTTATGTAAACGAAATAGAGTTGCAAGAGTTCTCTCCACTTTAAAACCTCAAATTATGTTTAAATATTTATTAAGAAAATTACATCCAGAACAAAAAGCAAAATACTTGCAAAAATGAAACCCAGTTCCATGGCTAATGCAATCTTACATCATCCTCTTTTTTCTCCTCTACAGGATTAAGAAACCTTTAGTTTAGTACACAATGACTTGGTACAATAAGATGTTCAAATAAAACTTATGCATTTAAGCCTAAAATATAAAGTTCAGGTTCTGATTCTTGTACTTGAACCGTTGGCGTTTCTTTTGATTTTCTATTTCTCCCTCAGATCACTGTTATAAACACAAATCACAGTATCATACAGAATTTTGATAAAAACACAGAAAACATCTGTTGATTACAAGTTGAAATTGAGGACGTAATACTTTGCTCTCGGTTGTATATGGATTGACTTGAATACAGGAAACATCTCTTCACTAAAATTTGAGGATGATCATAGTTGTACGTGTTACAAAGGTACAGACAGATAACAATACATGTCAAATGCATCTCGGTCTTTTTATCTTTTCCCCAATTTTCCCATTTGTGAGTAATCTTTTGAGTATTTGTCCTCATTCCACACAAACAAATGAATAACTTACAGATTGGGCAGGTGATCTTCCGCCTTCCCTTCCACAGCAATGCTGCCTCTTTTCAATACACAAAGAAATAAAAGGATCAAATGAACAAAATGGAAAACAAAAAACCTCAGCTATCAACGGCATTTGCCGTGGATGATGGCTGTGTCTGCTGCTGTATCTGAGTCTGAGATTCAATTTGAACCTGAGTTTGCTTTTGCTGCTCAATAAACCTGCTCATACGCTCGAGCAACTGTGCAGCCTTTCGCTTACCCCTGTCCGTGCCATTTTGTGCCAAATCCACTAGAGGACCCATCACCCCAAGTTCCTTGGCCTCTGCTAGATGTTGTTGGTCTCCAGCACAGAGGTGCACCAAAACTGCAGCTGCATTCTCTCTATTTCTGGGAGATCCACTCCCAATAACCTCCACCAAAACTGGCACAGCCTCAGCAGCCCCAATGGCTGCTTTCCCTTCGGGATGGCTTGACAGTATAGCTAGAATAGCAAGTGCTTCATCCACCATCCCACCACCAGGTTCTGTGAGTAAATGCATGAGTGTGGGCACTACACCAGCCCTCACTGCCTTTCCCTTGTTCCCTTGGTAAATGCACAAATTGAAGAGTGCAGTCGCAGCATCCTTCTTTCCCCTCTGAGTGCCTTCACTAAGCAGTGTCACTAGAGGAGGGATGGCCCCCGAAGCACCGATTGTAACCTTATTTTCATCAATAACTGAAAGACTAAAGAGGGTAGCTGCTGCATTTTCTCGAGCCTCCATGCTCCCTTTCTTGAGCACATGAACTATACCAGGAACTGCCCCGGAGGAGACAATGCTCCCTTTGTTATCTTCGCATATGGAAAGGTTAAGAAGAGCCGTTACAGCATGTTCTTGGGTACGAGAGTCAGGTGTTGAAAGAAGACAGACAAGAAGGGGGATTGCACCAGCTTCAGCAATTGCCACACGATTGTCAGCATTGCGCTTGGCAAGAAGGCGGATTTCACCTGCAGCAGATCGCTGATCCTCAGGATTGCCAGATGTGAGTTTGCGGAGGAGAATCTCAATCTTGGTATGTTCAGCAGGTGAGCAGGCAGATGAGGTTTTACTGGGCCGTGAACTACTAGGTCTTTTTGGTGGTTCAATGTCATTTGCTTCACACCACTGTGCTATGAGGCTACGAAGGACATAATTGGGTGTGAGTGCATTACTAGTGAGGGTTTGCCGCGTCTTTGGACATGTCCCATGCCCTGCTTCCAGCCACTTTTCAATGCAGGAGCGCTCATAGGTCTGCAGCAGAGGAGAAAAGAAACAAGAGAGGTTATAAAATAGAACATATCTATTCTTTTCTTTCTTTTTTTCCCTTTTTCTAAAAAAAAAGTTTTCAGTTCATCTTTTCATGAAGCAAATATCTTGGACTCATGAAAGCAAGAAATGGTTTTTGTAAGACATCATTCACTCCCAAACATCTTCCCAAGCTGTAAAGTCCTTCCAGACTCTTATCAACATATTTGGATCTTCCTAAGGGAGAAAATAGAGGAATTAGTCAATTACTGAATCACCAGAATTATTTCCAGATTTAATTTTGGCCAAGGCAATCTGGCACTAGTTACTCATGAGATGGCAAGCCCCAGCAACTGGACACATTGAGCTAAAATCAAATTTCAAAGCGCTGACATTTTTAGCAAGCAGCATTTTACTGATAATTGAGTCAAAATGAACTAGTAGGAAAGAAGGTGGAACTTTTGGATTTCTAATTTAGAATGGAAGAAGATGAAAAGAAGTAACTATGGACCACTTGAGTTTTGGCCATTCGAGAGCAGGAAATCCAGGATGCATATACCTGTCCTGTAGAAACAATGACAGGATCCTTCATCAATTCCAGGGATATCGGACAGCGGAAATCATCTGGTATAACTGGAGCCTTGTGATTCCTATCACTGGATGCTTGTCCATCCTGACTTGGATTACGATTCTTTTCTTTTGAAGGAGCATCCAAGTTAGGGTTCTCTGTTTGCACAAAATCCTTAATTTTCTTCAACAGCATTGACATCTTCTCAATGCTCTCTCCGGGATCTCCACCAGTGGAAGCAACCATCTCATGCAACGCCAGTGACTCTTGCGTTAAATCAGCTATTACCAACAATTGCAACTTGTCAGCCAATCTCCTTAGAACAGCTGGATCTGTTGTCGCATCGTTGTTCTTGTTATAAAGGGACAAAAGATCCTCATACAGCTCAACATCGGGTGCATCAACCCTTCCTTTGGCTCTTCTGAACTGAGCAAGTACAAGCTCAAACTGTACAGCATAAGAGTTAAACAGAATCCATAAATAGACAAAACTGTAAGAATGGCCTGAGGAGCTCTTCCTTGGAGCCTGTTAGGAGTCACTGTGAGACATTCACATCATTGTGTGTGTACGGGCGCATGCATGCATATACCCATGTGTGCATGTGCAAGAATGCATTCACATGTTCTCACAATCTTGTAAACAAGATATAAAGACTTGCATATAATTACAGTCAGTTAAATGTTTTTAGAGGCAATTAGGTCCACCAGGCATTATCTCAAAGTTAATGCACCAAAAATGAGTAATATAACATATTTAGAATGGAAGAGAAGTCTCTCGTCTGGTTCTTCAATTTCAACGGCCAGAAATAATAAGAACACAATAGTTGGATGATGAATCTCTACCTGTTCCTTGACTTCATCTGATATGTCAAGCTTTTCATAGGAAATTGCACTCAAAGCTTGTTCCAACTGCGCTGTAACCTCATACAAATTTTTCATAATTTCATCTCTCTCTAGAACCTGCCAGTAGGGCAACTACAATTAGTATATTTATAATATGGCAGCAATCTTGCTGAAACAAAAATTGCCCCAAAAATTTGTTAAAAAATAATAGATCCACAATGTGAAGATAAACAGCAGTTAAAAAATTAGATTACTAGTAAAACCTAAGGCTCTGTAAGGTTAGCAATAACCAAGGTTTGCATATGTTATCTGACTAACTATAATGTACATGAATCTTCATTTTAAAATATTTAAGAACATAGAGTAGTACAGCAATATATACATCCAAAATTGAGTATATGTAGAACCATCTTGACTATATTCATGCATGTGTTTATTTATCTATATTCAGGACGGTAACTAAAACAGAAGAACCAATGTTCAAAAGCTAGTACGTAATATAGAAAATTTTCATGGTTCAGAGGTTTAAATCCAGAATTTCATTAATGAAATCCGTGATTCAATCTTAACCAGTTATCAAAAAACTTTGAACAATTGTCAACTGAATTTTCGGATGCAATAGAATATTGCTTCAGCCTTTTGAGGAAGCAAAGAATTTTCTCCCACTTTGTACAATAAGCCTAGGAAGCAAAAGTGGGCATCCATTCCAAACAGATTTGAGTAATATTATTGTACTTGTATCCAGTTCGATAACAGATTCTCAGATTCTCTTTACCCAAACACTTTTAGAATCATAGCTGGACAAATAAAAATCAAGCATGGAATCTTTCCATTTCAGAACTTCCCACACACTTGTGACAGTCCTAATCAAATTATAATAGGTAGAGAATCATACTACAAAA
Source organism: Cedrela odorata (assembly GCA_035584115.1). NCBI lineage: Eukaryota > Viridiplantae > Streptophyta > Magnoliopsida > Sapindales > Meliaceae > Cedrela > Cedrela odorata. The sequence goes on from JAXCLQ010071637.1 coordinate 4,584, forward strand.
TCTCAAAGAGAACTATTAGTCATACTTAAGAGCCAAAAACTGTGCTCAACAATCAAGAAGAAAGCACCTGCCCATCCTTCCCTTTGGCAGTGCCCCCCTTTCATTGACAAACCATTGCCCATAATTCACAGCTGTCAGAGTGGCTCTGTCTCTGCAGGTGGAAGTGATAGGGCTGTGGTGTAATGCTACAGTTAATCTATTCTATAAGAAACCATGACATCAAAATGTAAAACACAACAGCCATTGCAGATGTAATAAAACTACTATCATATGCAGGGCTCTTTCTCTGCAGGTGCAAGTGATAGTGCTGTGGTGTAATGCTGCAGTTGCTTTACTCTATGGAGACCGTGACATCAAAATATCCAACATAACAGCTATTGCGGATGTAATGAAACTATTATCATGTGCAGAGCAAAGCAGAAAAACTAACTAGTCCCAAGAGGCAAAATCCCCTTAAAAATTCACTCATACAGCGAATTATTGATATATTCACATTCATGCATGTCTGATATTAGAGTAATGCTAGCTATCTCAAAACTTATCCATTCATTGGATGATGAATTTGTACAGTTTTCAAAATTATTTATTCCTCATTTCAACCATCCACATAATGAGTACCACTCCTTACATTATCCCCTATCCCCAACTTCTCCTTAACCAAGAAGTACACCAGAACAATTAAAACTTGTATATAGAGTTCTACTTTAATATGACTTCAATAGTGCTTCCACAATCAAACTTGGAAGAGAGAACAATCTTCATACGTAGAACAAGGTCAAGCAACACAAAGACAATCCCAATTTTATAATATTTCTAACTTTTATTTTGTAATTGTTACAATCTTTCAAAAGCTACCATTGAAATATAACCTACTATAAAAATTACAATGGCACTTCAAGTAAAAGCCTTTCTACACAGCCACAGAGGCACAAATAAATGTATAGATCATAAGAAAAGACAAAGGAACACTCAGTTTTAAAACCCTAATACAATGAAGATACACAAAAACTAGAACAAAAAGGATCAGAAATAACACATTAATAATTAATTCGGGATTTCACAGTCCATACATGAAAGGGACAGTCATAAAACTCGAGGAAATTTTTTTCTGTTAATTTAAGGAAAACAAATACATTCAGGGATTAAGTATGACATCCACTTCAACTTGCCATTGACTTATAAATGACTACGAACAGTTGGAAATACAAGTTCAAAAATCGCAGTTGAAATGCCTCAATGAAGTTTTATGAACTTGACAATGGATCTCCAAGAAGCCAATTTGCAGTAGGTTATATATTTTTCTCTATTTCAATTGCGAGCCCAATCAACTTATCAGAAAACCCAAAAGAAAGAAAGCCATCAGTTCAATAAGAAATTTCACAAGCATGTGGTGATAATTACAATTGTCCTCATATAATCAGTTTTTAAAATAACCAAACCAGCAAAGAGAAGCCAAAAATCAACTTCAATAACATTACTTGACATAATCCCCAACGGATCCTCAATTTCTTATTATCTACAACTCAGAGAGGTCGGAAAAAAAAATTCTACTAGACGAACATATACTAACTATTTAGCCAAGTTGAAAATTGATCTATTTCATTAGAAAACAACACAAAACATCAAAAAATCAAAAAATTGATTTCGCAAGTGCTGTGGCCAGACACGTTTCAACTGCTTCCACACTATTTCACGTGTGCATAACCAATCCAAAGTTCCAATTCGCCACAGGAACAACAAAACAGCTCTAACTAACACTAATCGCCTTCCATTGCATTTTAGTTTCTCCCATTGTCTCATCAACCTAGCAGATCGAACAATCAAAATATAACGAAAATAAATTAGTAATTATACTGTTACAATACATACACACCAGGTAAATCTTGCTGCCTTCGCTGCCAAATCTGAGCAACTCCTTAGCCGAAGCTAAAGCCTCCTTCAACGAAAACAAAGCTTCAACAGTCTCTTCCGGAATCGCTTCTTTGCTTTCTTTAATTTCCTCAAACATTGGCGTCAAGAGCTTCAATCTCCTCGCTAAATTGCAGTACTGTTTCTTGACCGTACAACTGTAATCCGAGATTGCCGCAATCTCATTGACTGTATCGATCAAGCTCTGTACGAACATTCCTTTCTCTTCCTCCATTACAACTTTTAACTCACCTAAACTAAACTAAACTAAACTATAATCAGATCTCGCAGTACGCACCGTATCGCGAGTGTTTGTTCCTTAAACCGATATGATTTTGGCAGATTTGAGTTAAATTAGAAGATGTCTTTTAGAGAGAGAGACAGAGGAAGATAAGAGCGTGTTATGATGGGTGGCGCAGCTGAGTGAGCTAGATATTAGCTAAACCGAGATTGGGATTAGGAACTAACGTGGGTTTTGCGAAATGTGAAAATGTTAGCTATGACTGGGAGCGGGAGGCGCGGGAGTAGGAGATTTGGCTTGGCGTGGCTCGGCTAACAAAAAGAATTGGAGTTTGTTACCGAACAATGTAGGGTTGGTTGATTCAGTTAAACTAACGCCGGTGAATTTGCAGTGATCGGGGGGTGATTCAGCAGTTGATTAGTTATCACTGTAAAAGAGTACAATAATTTTCTGACCAATTTTAGTAAATATTTAATTATTTAATATTTTAAATAAATACAAATACTATATATTATAAGTTTTATATTCATAATATTATGAAAATGGCTGAAATTATCCAACTGAAAATCAATTCCAATAAGAGTACGATTAATCTCCGCGTGTTTTGTTTTTTGGATTCTTTAAACTATTTTCGTCCACTGACAAAACAGAGGACAATCCATAATACTTTATATTTAGGACAAAAAAATAAAAAAAAAAGGTGACAAGCAACCTAATGTTAATTCCATCTTATAGGAAGCATAAATGATGATGAAACATCATACCCACTGGGCATCATTACAGAAATGAATGTTGGATTAGAAAGGCAATCAATCCATGCACGCAAATTGCATAAGATTTGAGGCTAGGATTACTTTCCTTCAAACCAATTATGGTCCAACAAAATGTGCCCATAGAAACGCATGTGGGACATGGACATGTACCTAATGCACTATTTGCAATTATCTAAACTCTAAAGCTAAGTTGTTCAACTTTGCACGTCTCTTTGTTGAGTTGTAATTAGTAAATAAATAGAATTGAGTTCTTAATTCAAAATTCAAAACGGAAAACGTACGGTATGATATTGTCTGTGTATGAAATGCAAAAGTTTTATTCTACAGCTAAGAGGGCAGCTGTGGCCTATGGGTGGGCTAGAAAGTGGTAGAAGAGAAAATTATAAATAAAATAAAATAAAAAAGACTGCGGGGGACCCCAAGAAAAGTAAGCAGGAAGAGGCAACTTGTTATATAGTATAAATATAGGGCACGCGAAATCTGTAAATAAATAAAACAAAAAAACTTAACAACTATTATCTTGATGATCAAAGGATAATGAAATTCTCCACATGATTGATCACAGTTAAGCAATTGCGTGACAGGCCATAACACACGGCCTAGCTAATGGGCCCAAAGAAACTCGTGTCCCTTGATATACTGATTAGTTTAAAATCAAATATAGAGGTAAGGACAGAAAACTAATATGAAATGGTTAGACTTGTTCACACTAAAGCGGTTCATGATTTACAGGTGGTGACCTACGGGCAGTTTGAGCCGCGTCATCACTAGAAGTCTGGCCTATCAGAATCAGAGATACACGTGGCCCACATACACGGAGCGAGTGGTGATGGGTTTAGGAAGATCGATCGTTACTTCGCTCTACCCGATAGCGACTCGTGTCTTAATTCGAGCGGAGCAGATAGGTAATCGGCTCGGCTTCCAAGCCTATCAAAGCCTTTTAAAACAAACTCTATCCAGCTCATGACTGTTAGCCGAGTCCAAGTGAACGAATCAATGAAATTAACCAATGCCGAACGAGATAGAAGTCCACGCGACTCCTTGGGGGAGTTCCACATCCCTTTTAGATTATGTGATGAAGTGGTTCCCAACAAGGCAAAATCCACGGCACATGATCTTACGTAGTAGTATCTTAATCCACCGTCGCACGATCCGGTCTCATTGTTGAGAACGAATCAGAGCCGTCGATTTTTGGATCCCATGGTGCTATATATCCTACGGGAATACTTCAACTATCTTTTATAAAACAACCGTCGACCTTGGCGTGGGACCCAAGAAAGTGGCAGGGATGATGCAGTTGCATGTGATCCGCCGTAAGTACAGCTCAGATGTCCCTAACGAAGTTTGTAGTTTAGTGCAACGGACTTACCTTAAAGAAATGATGGCGTCACCAGTAACAGCACTTTGTAGTTTGATTGGAGACGGCGCTGTGGTACACGTGAACTTGTTATTTTCTGTCCGAATTGTCTGCTTTGCCACGGACTTTGCTGTATTTCTGTCATTCATTCTCATTCGGTTTTAAATTTCTTGACCTTTTTATCCCAATTATATGGGCTTTCAATAGGCTTTGTTTGGCCATTGGGCCTAACGGTTAGGCCCCATAAAGTACAATATTCTTGACCTTGACCATTTGTAACTTGGCGTTTATGTCTTTTCAGCTCATTAATTGTTTAGTCAGGTTGTCAAATCGTGGATTAATTATACGAATTACGAAACACTGTAAAATACTAGTTCTAAGGGTTGCGAAGACTGAAGACAAGACCAAGACCAAGGCCAAAGTGCTATGCCTTCCTAAATATCCTTTGAAATTAATGGGAGTGAACAAGTTTTGGTGCAGTAAAGGGTGCCTGCAGAGGAAGCTCTCAGCTTCACTGCAGTTAATTGGTCGCTGGATGATCTCCTTTATTTTCTTCCTGCTCACTCAATTTACCCTCTCTTTAGTTCCTCGCTGCTACTCTGCCTCACCATTTTTCGTCCTATTCACGCTCTCAGGTAACCCGTTCAACATCCGCCGCAGCTTTCGTTTCTCGAATATACTGTTTATTTGGGGCTTCTATACCGCTGTTGTGCGAGAAGGTGCTTGTATTTTTAGTTCTTGATGCATTCAATAGTTGCTCACACCCGCGCACATGTATCATGTATGTATATAAGATGTCCCGTGAATTGTTTTTCTCTTTCCGGAGCAATTCATGCTTTTTAATTATTATTGGCAACTTTATCACGCATTATTATACCATCTTAGCCAATTATGTAAGCATGAAAGTGATTAATGCTGGAATGGAATTTTTTTTCTCTAAAGCTCGTTGTTAGGTCTAGTTAACTAACTGTTGTTTCTAATTAGATACGAGTAAAATATTGTATCATTGATCCCATGTAACGGTTCTTCTGTTGTAGGGATTATCGTTCTGATTGTATTGATTACCAATGCTCAGTATGAAATGAAATCTTTGTTATTTTGTATAGGCATAACTCTTTCTAATATTAATATTGGACTTTCTTGCTAGTTTAGTGACTTGGAAAATTTTTCCCACTTTGCAGCCGTTTCGAGCTAAATGGATGGTTTGTTCAATCACAGAGGTTTCCATGGTCATAATTGGTTTGTACAGGTTGTTCTCTCTGTCGTGTTGCACATAATTTGGATTTTCTTGGATGCTATGGAGGATTGATTCAATGTTATTTTAACTTTAACTGTTAGTCGTTTCTTTCGCTAATATGAATTTGACCAGAGAGTAAACATTTTCAAATGTTTAGAAACAAGAAGGATGCGTTAGAAAATACCTACCTGGTTCAGATTAAATGACTTGAAACTCTGGATACGTTTTCCAGTTAACCTAGGGAAGGAAGAAGAAAAAGCATGTAACAGAGAAACATTATTACTGAAAGTTATTCATAACTCTTTGTATTTTTAGAATAGGTGATCTTTTAGCTCTTTTAAACAGTCAATTGGTCAGCAACATGTTTCTCTCTTATTTCATACGATAAGGGCATTCTACACAACGTGAAGGACTTTTAAACAAAATGAAGATAATTAGAACCTTAGTGCGATCTGTGGCATCCTGCATTGGTGGGGTTGTGAATACTGAAGTTGTTAAATGTCGTCATGCCCTAGCGTACCTGAAATTTTGGTGTATTTGGTGTGACAGAACGAGCCATTAGGAGGTGTAGATTATGGAGCTACTAGTATGAAATATCAACTGAACAAGAGGGTGTAACTGAGTCAGTGTAAGATGCTTTTTAATGCATATAGCATTATACATGGAAATTATTTCTTTTTTCATTTAATTCTTATTTATTTTTATTAAATTTGTATACGTATTTTTTTCATCACCAAACTTGTGATATTTTAATATGATTTCTTTTTTCCGATAATTCAATATTTGATTTGAGGAAAAAGAATTTGAGGACTTTGTCCACATTCTGCCGAAGAACTAACTGTATCATGTTATCCAACATTATAAACCAAACATAATTTTCATTTGCGAGACGAAATTGAATGTCAGGCAAATGGAGTCAATAAGAATTAAGTTGAATACAGAGTATTGTTTTGCTGTGATTAGAACCGGCTTAAGCGGAGGTATCGCAATGTTGTGGACTTCAGAGGTCGATGCGAAAGTACTATCTTTCAGTAAGTTTTATATTAGACTTGATGATTTCTTCGGAGGATGGGGAAAACTGGCTCAAAGAAGACATTCCTGGACCCTTCTGAGAAGGCTTTCAGAGTTATCATCAGTTCCTTGGCTGTGCGGTGGGGATTATAACGAAATCCTAAGCCTGGAAGAAAAAAGACGAGGAAATATTAGTAATGTAGAGGCAATATCAGAAGTTACTGAAGATTGTGGGCTGCTGGATCTTGGATGGAGTGGCTATCATTTCACTTGATCTAACGGTAGATATGGCAATAATCTTGTTAAGGAAAGATTGGATAGATACTTTTGTACTCTAAGTTCGAAGAATATTGTTAGTGTTTTAATCGAATGCAGATTGCTTTTTTCAGAAAACTTCAATACAAGAATAAGAAAAATGTAAGTAAAATAATTATGGGAATTCTACATTCATTGAAAACTGAAAAATTACATTTAAAGATTTAAAGACTTGCAAAAAAAAACTGAAATTAAAGATCATGTTC
>JAXCLQ010071642.1:0-11622 GCA_035584115.1 Cedrela odorata
TAATTTAAATTCCATGTTAACATCCTAACTTTGAAAATTCATAACTTTATTTTGGTAACTTATTTTAAGGTAATTCCAATTGGAAAAATTCCATAGACAAGTCTAATTTAAGGAAAAAATATCTCATATAAACGTCAAGAGCAAAATCTTGAAGATTAATTCAAATTCCCAAAATTACACTGTACCCGAAGATGAGTCTGTTTATTGGATATCCTAAAAATAGTTTAGGGTATTACTTCTACTTTCCTTCTGACAAAAGAGTTTTGATCAGCAAGAATGCACACTTCTTAGAGAAATTTTTTCTTAAAGAAGGCAGTGCAGGTAGAGATATTGAGTTAAAGGAACAGTCCTTAAAAACTTAAACATATATTGCTGATGTTGGAGAGTCCAACCAACAGCCCTTTATTACAATTAATCTAATTCCAACTCGTAAGTCTACTGGGTGCTTAAGCTTTCGAAGAGAAATGAATTTTTCAATGAGCAAGATTTTGAATCTTATTTAGTGGGAAGAGGTGAATCATGGTGATGATTCGAGAACCTATGAAGAGGTTATCCTGGATAGAGATTCAGGAAAATGGCTAAAGACAATGAATTCTGAAATAAAATCCATGCATATAAATCAAGTCTGGACGCTTGTTGATCTTCTAGAGGGAATAGTTCTCATCGACAATAAGTGGATCTTGAAGAGAAAGATTGGTAAAGATAAACAGGTAAAGACCTATAAAGCTAGACTAGTTGTAAAGTGTTACACTTAAAAACAAGGGTTGGATTATGAGGAAACGTTTTCACTAGTAGCTATGATTAAGTCAATTCGGATCATGCTAGCTATAGCAGCGTATCATGATTATGAGATTTGGCAGATGAATGTCAAGACATCGTTTCTCAATGGTTACATGGAGAAAAATCTGTTTATCAAATAGCCTATTGGTTTTGTATCCTCTGCTGAACCGAGTAAAGTATGCAAGTTGCATCGATCTATTTATGGATTGAAGCAAGCCTCGAGGAGTTGGAACATCCGGTTTGATGAGACAGTCAGATTGTTTGGCTTTATCAATAACTCGGATGAACCCTGTGTATATAAATGGGTTAAGGATCATATTGTTACATTTTTTATATTATATGTAGATGACATATTATTGATGGATAATGACGTAGGCATGATGTCAAAGGTTAAAATTTAGTTATCTAGAACATTCTTTATGAAAGATCTAGGAGACGCGACTTATGTTATTGGGATTCGGATCTATAGAGGTAGATCAAAGAGGATAATTAGATTATCCCAAAAGTTGTACATTGAAAAGATGCTAAAAAGGTTCAGCATGGAGAACTCTAAGAGACGCCTCTTGTCTTTTAATCACGGTTTACATCTTTCTAAAGATATGGGTCTAAAGACCGATGAAGAGCAGCAACATATGCGTGGTGTGCCCTATGCATCAACTATTGGTAGTCTGATGTACGCTATGTTATGTATAAGACTTGATATTGCATATGTTGTAAGTGTTACTAGCAGATATCAGGGCAATCTTAAGGAGAAACATTGGTCGGTAGTGGAAACAATTCTTAAATACTTGAGAAAAACTCAGATTCGAATTCTCAATCAGATGTGGATGATCATAAATTTACATCTGGTTTTATATTTTTGTGTAATGGAAGTGTTGTTAGTTGGAAGAGTTCCAAACAGACAACAACAGCTGACTCCATTACAGAAGCTGAATATATTGTTGCTATCTGATAAGCATATTATGTGATAATATATGTGTTATTGCACAAGCAAATGAATCAAGAGTATACCAAAAATCCAAACATATTCAAAGCAAGTATCACATTTTGAGAGAGTTTGTTGGTGTTGGAGAGATTGTCATTCAAAAGACGCCTTCAGTTGAGAATGTTGCTGACCCTCTTACTAAAGCGATGACACTAAAGTAATTGGACCATTATTTTGAGAAGATGAGTATTAGATACTACAACGAATGACTTTAATGTAAGTGGGAGTTTGTTAGTATAGTATGCCCTAAAACTATTAGCGTTGTCGGTTTTAGATATTTTGTATTGAATCGAATATTATAATATGTACTGTACATATTTATTTATAAAGAAATTGTTTCTTGTTCATTTGCATATACTGTCTCCTCTGTCTTTTCATACTAGTGGATAGAGTATACATATGAGTTGCCTAGATAATTTGATTATTTAATCTGTTCCTTACAAGAGTGGTATCGACCGGACATCAATATCGCATAGTGGACATATAAAATACTTCTAGTGAATATCATGAGATGATATTAGTGCAGATGACAATGATAATCATGTTATTAAGGCATTAGTATGGATTAGCAGTTAGAGAATTATTTTTCGAACGTGATCAAAGTAACGATGAATCACATGAAATGTATGTGGTCAATAATTCGTCATTTGATTGTAATAGTGTGCGAAGTAGTTGGTTATTGAGTCTTCGTCAAAAGTAGATTTTCATATATATAATTGGTAGAATTGAGAGTTATTGTGCTTTTTTGAAAGCTATGAATTTTTTCTTTGTATTTGTAATCTTCAATCTCGGGAATAAAGCCTCTAAGACCCAATAACCAGCTTTTTATACTCTGGTTCAGTTCAGTTCAAAACCACTTTTTGGTTACCTGATAGTTAAAAATACTAAAGAGTCCCGGTGAACATTAAAAAAGCTATTTCACATATTCCCAGCAAACTCACTACTAGTATAATTTATGATTATTTCTATTTCTATTTCATTAAAAAAGCTATTTCACATAATCCCAGCAGCTCATTATTAGTATAATTTATGATTATTGCTTTCAGATATGGCATCTTCTGCAACTTTTCTTTCTTCTCTTCCTCTCCATTTTCAATAATTCCTTTGATTTCCATGAATAGCTTCTGTTGGATATTTGAGTTTTTCAACAAATTCGCCATGATCCATTGCAGAGCCGTAGACGTAGATCTGTACCGGCTTTAAAAAATTCTAAACACCTTAACAATTTCCTCTCTATAAACCTTTCTTTTTTCTTCTGGGAGCTGTAAATTTGATATCGACATAAGATAACACCTCGTTGTCTTCGTTCGCTTTGTAGTATCTCTTTTCCTTCAACTTCTTCCTTGCTGTTATCAATGGAAACAATATGTTTTCAATAATTCCTCTCCATTTTCAATAATTCCTTTCATTTAGACACGAAAGGTGGAGAATTTCAGCAATGAGATTACAGCGGCAGAGCCACCACGTAGGGCCGCGAAAGGCTGAACTGATGTTGTGCTGGTTGCTGCTAATGATTTTGCAGGTGGGAAGAGCGGGAGGCTGGTTAGCAAAGGCGGCTCCATTTTGGACAAAACACCGTATAGGCAAGTGGTCGATTGGCGACGAATACGGCAGAGGACGGATATGGAGGGTGACCATGGGGCCAAATTTGGCACGAAGGTTTTTGAGAATGGGTTCGATTCCGGGAAGGTTTTGAGAAGCCAACGAAGATTGCCGATAACAGAGAAAGTAAGAGGGCCTGGAGGAAGATTGTGGGAATTTTTGTTAGGAATGAGAAGGTTGAAGAAAGGTTTGAGAAAGGCAGCTAGTGACGCACGCATTAATATTATTAAATATTAAATTTTTGTCATATTTACTATTTTATGAATTTTTTTTGGCCAAATTTTCACCGTTGCTAAACCGTTGCTAAATGGTTAATGTGATAGTTAAGCCTTTCGTTACCCAATTATAAGTATATGGCGACAAAATTTAAAATATTATATTATTAATATTTATTTATGACTTGTATTTTTGTCATTAAATATTTAATTTTTTTTGTCATAAAATAACATTAAATATCACAATATATGAAATAAACTTTTATAAATATGTGACGATAATAAGATCGTTACACTATAGGTGACGAATATATCGTCACCTATTATAATAAGATAATGTCATAAAAAATATTAAACGTTATTAAATATTTGTAAAAATTATAATAATTAGTGATAAAATGATATGAACTGTGGTAAGTTTACAAAATTATGGTATTCATTAATTATCCGTAGTAAAAATTAATAATATATTAAATTTATTTAAACTTATATTTAATTAATATAAAAAATGTGATCTTTTAACTATCATTGTTTACTTAATTTTTTTTGTTTGATTATATGCGTATTATCATATATGTGCAATTAAAATATACAATGAGCCCAAATTGTAAGATGTGACAATGACCAAAAAGTTTTTATTATGGTTTGTCCTTGCCACATGGCCTAACTTTCTTTTCATTTATTTATTTTATTCAATTTCGTTTGTCCAAGTACTTGCACCTAATATTGAAGAAAATACGAAATTGATCCATTTATGTTGTTTTTTTTTTTTTTTTTTAATTTAATACAAATTATCACCTAAATATTTTTATAGTTACTTAAAAAGAAATAAAAATTTACGGAGTATGGAACGATCAAAACATTGAAAGAAATAATCTATATTCTTAACAAAATAATATGGAAATTTTATATTACTAGCAAGGGTAGGGTAGGGTAGGGTAGAAGCATTAATTAATTTTATACCACATTAAAAATGCACTGAATTAATGTTGAAAATCATTATACATTGAGAGAAATTCATAAACATAAATGATAAGGTTTATCTTTTATCATTACAATTCACAAAGACAAAAAGGCACACATGGAATATGATGGATGCATCACACTTGTATATATAATATTAACAAATTAAGACTTCCTTACCGACCACAGTGCCAGCTTGACCTGGAGAAACACTTTCTCTTATTGTGCAAACATTATTTGTCTGAATCACCACCATGAACATAGATATCTACAATATTTAGAAAAAATAAATGAGTAATTAAGTATTTTACCAACCCTTGGGAAATCTTGGCAGTTTTTCTTGTATATGAATTGAAAGAACAAATGTCTGAGAAAATCACATGATATTTATCATTTACCAAAAATAATTTGTTAAATGCTGAATTTCTAACATACTAAACTCATTCAAATTAATTAAACAACAAAAGATTTAAAAGCAGGCAGCATTGCTATTTACAAAGAATTAAAGTACAAAACTAAATAAGGGAAATATTTATGCATACCTTATCTTATCACAATCATTAATTAGGTGATTTAATCATCTGGCCATCTAGCTTAATCTTGGGAATATGCTCAATCTTGGGCCAATCTTCACCTGTTCCTTGCTTGCATCTTTCACTTAATGCAGGACACTCTTCAATTTCTAATATTCTCAGAGCAGTGAGGAGATTCATATCCTCTGGCAGACATGTCAACTTTGGACTGCTGATGATGCTAAGAATTTGAAGGGATTTGAGATTTTGCTGTCGGTCTGGTAGTGCGATGAAGTTAGGACAATCTTCAATCATCAATTCCTGTAAAGTGTTAGCAGAAGCTTGAAGAAGCCATTGCGGCACCTGCACCAACTTCGGTAATCCGCCAATCGCAAGCGTTCGAATGTGAGGGCTTATACTACCACTGATTTCGTGATCCGATTGCATTCCGAAATCAAGATCTAACGTATCACAATTATTGATCATCAGAATCTCTAACGAGCTTAGGTATTTGATACCACGTGGCAGTGAGATTAGGTTTGGACAGTTCAAAATTACTAAAGTTCGCAGGACTTCAAGTCGACCAATATCTTTAAACAAATATTCTAAATTCAAACAATCAGAAATCATAAAAAATTTAAGGGAATTCAAACGCCCGATCTCATTCTCTCGCAAACACTTCTGTTTCGTGGTTAAACGGAATGTTTGAAGGCCAAATAGGTACCTTATGTCTCTAGGCAACTCTTCTAGCTCCTCACATCCATCAAGATTTAGAGTTTGCAAACTCAGCAGCTTGCAAATGGAGTTTGGAAGTTTCTTTATCTTACGACAATTTGATAGGTCAAGATATCTCAAATGCTTCATATTGCCAATCTTTTTTGGCAGAACCTCAATACTAGAATTACTTATAGCTAGCATCCGCAACAACCGGAACCTTGAGATGCAGGATTCAACAAATTGTTGCTTAGGTCCCTCTCCAACTTCTGAAAAGACAACAATGGTTCTCACACGATCTGATTTAGATAGCAAATCTAGAATATCCTTGGATTTATTGCAATCTACAAATGATAAATGTCGAGCTTTTCTGGAAGCCAATGGTCTGCCGGGGCCAGGGTCTACTATTACGCACTCACCGTTTGCCATTTTCACTGCAAGATCATGAATAAGGTCATGCATTTTAAATCTGAACAAATTAACTCCGTCTTCAAAATCCTGGAAGAAAGATCTGCTCCTTAATTCCTTCAAATAATGCATACCAACAGTTTCTGGCTCTTCATTTCCATTAGCGGATCGTAGAAGCCCCTGTGCCCCCCAAAGCATAATCAATTCTAAATCAATGAAATCATAATCTTTCGGAAAAACAGAGCAATAGACAAAACATTGTTTCAAATGAGATGGCAATTGATCATAACTTAGTTTGAGAGCGGGCAAAATATCAGTTTCCTTTTGCTCCAATTTCCAAATCTCATTATCCCTCACATGCTTCCAATAAGATTCATCAGTTGAGGAATACAATAGACTTCCCAGTGTTCTCACCGCCAAAGGAATTCCTCCACATTTTTTCACTATTTCCTCACCCATTTTCATTAGGTTGGGATGTCGATGTTCTTCCCCTGCTCTGAATGCACATTTAAAAAACAATGACAAGCACACATCATCGGGAAGAACTCCTAACGTGAATGTCGAGATTGAGACGGTGCCCATAATTGAGGCAACTTGGCGAATGCGTGTAGTCACTATGATTTTACTTCCATAGGCACCACCCATTAACAAATTTTTCAATTCAATCCATCTTTCGCGATCTTCACTCCACACATCGTCCAGTACGAGTAAATATTTCCTACCTCTCAATTGTTCTTGCATTTTACTTTGCAATTGTTCAATCTCCGAGTTGCTATCAATTGTTTGAGTTGCGAACTTAAGAATTTTCAGTATCAATTGTTTGAGTTGAAAATCATCTGAGACACATACCCACATTTTCAAATCAAAATGCTCGACTACCCTTGGATCATTGTACACCAATTTTGCAAGTGCGGTTTTCCCAACACCTCCAATTCCAAAAATAGGAATAACGGAGACATTTTCAACCACACTTTGCTGCATTAATACATTTATGATCTTTTCTTTGTCCATATCTCTACCCATGATCTCTGAAGCAATCACAAAGGAATAGGTTTCCCTATCCCTGATTATGACACGTTTGTTGTCAATTTTCTCAGTCAGATTAAATTTTTCCTTATCAGCTGCAATTTCATCTAATCTCACTCTAATCTCCTTAATTTTATGACCCACCCTGAAACGGAATGTAAGCGGATTTGAACGAGAAAAGAAGTTGTGTACCTTTTTTGTAATGCTCCCATGATTAATAACTTGCCTACGTATTACTTGGAATTCAAATTCATCTAACACATCTTCTGCGTCGTAGCAAACATCTTTAAGCTTTTCCAGCCAAACTTTCAGCTTGTGATTGTGACTCTCACCCTGTTTTTCCTCGGCATCTACGAGAACAACTTTGATAGTCCTTAAGGTGTCGGCAAGCTTTTTTACATCATTTTTGACAGCGATTGCCAAACAAACTTCTTCATAAGCAAGGGACGTTATTTTTTCCAAGACCTTGTCAGCAATAGCAGAGATAAAGGATTCTGCCATAATTTGGTTGGAACAAAGAGAAATGCAGGTTGTTGTATCTTTGTTAAAATGAGATAGTTGATGATGGTTATGGTCATTTATGAAAGAATTGAGAGTATATATACGGAGAGAGTATTAATTGTTCTTGCCTTGCATGTGGTTACAAAGAAGTATGCCGGTCGGAGAAGACTTAAGATCGGTATATATTCTTTGTTAATCTGTTATCCTAAAGCAAAGCAAAGTATAAAAGTTGTTTAAGATGGGTATATATTACGAAGAAAGAATATTAATTGCTCTTGCCTTGAATGTGGTTACAAACAATTATGCAGAACAGGGAAGACTTAAGATAAGTATTTATTCTTTGTTATCTTACTCAATTTTCTGTTACCCTAAAGCAAATCAAAGAATAAAAGTTGTTTTAAGTGTTAAACAAATAATTGTTCATTCTTCAAACATATTTGTAAGGTTACTTTTCAAGGAAAAAAACAAATATTTTGTGCTAATGATTTAAAATACAAAATTAATAATAATTCTAAATGAATTTAAGGTTAGATATATATATATATATATATATATGAAAGAACTTAATTTAGACATCAAAACTTGAAATAATTATATATTTTGTGCTAACGATTTAAAATACACAAACAAACGATTTTCTTTTTTTGCAGAAAGAAAATCATAAGGTTGTTGATATATCTTTTTATGCAATTATAAGGGCTTTGAAGTGCCAAAAGTGAATCATTTATTCTTCATGTTTATTTGTCCTAAAGCAAGTATAAAGTCTATGTAAGTGTTAGTAAATTGTTTCCCAGTTTTTAAAGTAATTCTAGACCCAAACATCAAGTAATTTTCTCCCAATACTTGTATTTTTATATTTTTTAATTAAAAATTATTAATTAATTATTAAAAATAAAAACCTCTTCGGCTGCATTGTAGCATCGTCCACCGCCACTATCCATCGGCGACCACCGTCATTCACCGTCAATTATTAACATCCATTCAGATCGAAATATAGCATAAGAATGCTTATTTTTTAATCTACACATCAGTGCAAATGGTTCCAACAATTGAGTAGTTGATCGCCAAGCAGTTTCATCTCAATCCGGCTCATTAGTTAGAGACTGTGGAAGGCCTAATGGGCAATGCAATCAAATAAGCTGATTCCATCCCAATCTCTGTACTCGACTCAATCTTGCTAGTTTGATACCTCATTGTTACTATGACAGGCAAGAATAAACAAACCTTCACTCGGCTCAGTCAATCCATTCCTCTAAGCCCGGTGAGCCAATTAAGTGGAGAATTTCCATCGATTTGTTGTCTCGTTTGCTACCTCGGATCAGAATTAGGCAATTGTTGGCGTTCTTACTATTGATGCAGCCTAAATATAAAGGATCAAGATCCTCGTTCTGACTATTGCTGCAGCTTAAATCACATTTTTTAACAAAATTATGTAATTTTCTTAATAGATAAGTTTTTTAAAATTATATTATGAGAGAAATGTAGTAAATTTTTTAAATAAAATAAAGATATTTTAAATTATTTAACATTAAAAAAAAAAAAAAGCAGCTCAAATAGCTTTTTTAATCCTCTATAAGCTCTTCTTCAATTACTATCGAAGGATACAAAACAAAAAAAAAAAAAAAATTAAAAAAGAGTTTTTGGTTTATAAAGAAGGCATACCAAATAAGCACTAAGACTTTTACTTTTTGTCGACGTCATAAAGGAAAGACAGATTTGCTGCTGTCATCATCTGTAAACATGAAATCAATTGCACAAAAATCAAATAGCGCAATGTAAATTCTGGAACACAAAAGATCAGTCAGCCAAATGATATCAAGGAGAATATTATGTCTGCAAAAGAATCTGCAAAATGATATCAAGCTTTCTTAAATTGCAATCCAAACCATACCCTCTCACAATTCACAAAGAACTCATAATACTATTACCATATAGAAATTTGGATTCATATTGCCTTATTCCAAATAGAGGATTACTTCAATTACACAAAGGTCAATCCCACTACTATAATTTGTAGTTACCAATCAAACAAATGCAGTCTTTATCATATACCTTGTGCTTCGTTCACCACAACGCATTTTTCCACACTCTTCAGTCGATTACTACTACCAGGTAAAAGACAACCAAGTGAAGGTCAAGAAGATATGCATCTCAAGAATATACATGAAAATGCATTTATGATACATAGAAGGTATAAATTCTGATATTCACGTTTACATGGCATGTGAATCTCACATTGAAAAACTTTAGTGATCCACAGCGTCGTAGTGTCAATTTTACCCATAATATGAAGCTTGATTAATTTTGTTGACATCAAGAAATTTATTCCTTGTCAAAAAGCATCTGGATGGACAAATGTTTCTACCATAAGGAGTCCAAGTTACCTGTGTGACATCGACAACTTGCTTAATTGCCATCCAAATAAACTCAAAGCAACTAGGAAGGAAAGCGGCATCTCGTTGCAAAGAACTCACTACAACCCGAAAGAAGAAATAGTTTGTAAACCAAGATACAAGGGAAATATGTCTCTATGTTGAACAATCTAAAAGTAGTAACAAAATTATCATACATCCTCTAAACTTTCACTCTGTCTCTCTGCAATAAGAAATAGGATTAGGAAAAAAGCCTGTAGGGTCGAAACAGCTGGATCAATAAAAAGTACTCGTTACATTTGAAAAAATCGACATGTAAAATGAAATAGAAAGTTATAATTACCTCTCATGTCACACAACAATAACTCATAAATATCCGGCTTCAAGCAACACGAGAACGCGTCAAGAAAAACACAATATTCGGCTTGAGACTGAACAGAACAGGAAACGAAGTATGCTCTGTTTTTGAGTGCAGCGGAAGTGCGCGCATGAAATGGATTTCCGGGCGCACAATCGCTGCTGGGGAGCATAGATTAACATCATAATCTGCGGAATATACTCCCTTAGGATCGATACGTGCATGCATGTGTATTTCAGTGTGGAACTTTTCATTTTTCTGTTTTGTCAAACAAAAACAGGAAGAAGAAAAACGAACCTGTGTTTAAGAAATCCAACCAGCAACGCCCTTGCTTTCTTCAGATGTCCACACAAGTTGATGTTGATGGTGTTGGTTCCGGCTTGATCGGAATCTGAGAGCTTCGATTTAAGCTTCCCCAAGCTTAATAAGCTCACTCTCTCTCTACTGGTTTTTTCTCTCTCTCTCCTCTCTTCAAGCTTTGGTTCACAACCAAGGCTTGCTTTTCACTTCTCTCTTTGCTATGGTTCACAACCAAGCTGAGAGAAGCTCACCTTTGATTAAGTTTCGATGAAGAAGAAGAAAAGCTTTCCTGGTTTTTGGTTTTTCAGAAAAACAGAGAAGAGAAGATGAGTTTCCTTTTTTTTTTTTTTTCATGTTATACGTATACTGTGTATCTTTGTATATATATATTTTCAAAAGCAAGCTTAACAATTAAGCTTACATTTCATACTTTGCAATCCACCGACTTCAACCAAAATATCCTAATCCATTATCACAAAAAATGGTGTGATTCATTACATATTGAAGTCGGCAAAGACATGTATGATTCATCATATAAATGCATACATTCCATACATATACATATACATACATTAATACATTAATGCATCATTAATACATTAATACATTTATAACATTATATATATTATATACATATACATTAATCTAATTAACATACATATATATATATATATATATTAGGAAGAGAGATACATTTATATATATATATATACATTTATGCGTTAATACATTATTAATACATATATACATATATATATACATGTATATTAATAAATATTTTAATTATATATATACATCAACAATGTATATATATGTGATATTTATAATTATATTAATATAATTAATAATTATATTTTATGATTACTATAATCATATTAAAATATAA
>JAXCLQ010071644.1:0-11619 GCA_035584115.1 Cedrela odorata
AAGAGACTATCCAAGAAAGGATGGATTCAAGAAAAGCTTTGAAAAGGGAAAAGAAAAAGGGAAAGAAATCATTTGCTGGGAATGCAAGAAACTGAGGCATACAAGACCCGAATATTTACTAAGAAAGGATAAGAAGGACAAGAACAAGAAGAAGGTAATGAAAGTGACATGGGATGACTCTTCTAGCGAAGAAAGCTCTTCATCATTGGAAACCGAGCTAGCAAAATTTTGCCTCATGGAAAAACTAGAAGATAAGGCATCCTCTCTAGATCAAAACTCTTTATTTTATGACATATGTTCAAATAGTGATGATGATTTATTTGATGAAGACTTGAATGCATTATATGAGGAACTTAGAAATGATTGTCAAATTTTATATGCAAAATATAAAGAAGCAAAGAAAAAGAACTCCATGGTATTAAATGAAAATGACTTATTGAAAATAAAAGTTAAAGAACAAGAAATTAAGAATGAATTTAGCTCACCTAATGAACTTGATATGTTAAAAGATGAATATCAAATCTTGAAAGGTGAAATAGCTTCTCTCAAAGAAATCTTGGTTAAATTTACACAAGGAAAAGAATCATTAGATAAGCTTTTAGGTAGTCAAAGATTAGTATTTGATAAAGCTGAAGTTGGATATAAACAAGGAATTAAACAAAAGTTGTATACAAACTACTTTGTAAAAGCTAAACAACAAGTAGCATCATCTATTACTTGTCACTATTGCAATAGAAAGGGGCATTATAGCAACACATGTTTACACAAGAAAAATAAGTATAATGGACCTAAAATGATATAAGTACCTAAGAGAACACAACTTAAAGAAATTATGCATGCAAAAATGGTCTAGATCTATAGACCCAAAGTCACTTTAGTACCAAAATAAACTTACTATTTTTGTAGGTACCGCATGTGAAGAGTAACAAGTACAAAAAGAAGTGGTTCCTTGATAGTGATTGCTTAAGACACATTACGAGAAACAAGAAGCCATTTCTCCTTTAAAGAAAAAAGAAAGAAAAGATGCGATCTTTGGAGATAATAGCTGAGGCAAGGTAAAAGGTATTGGTACAATTAACCTTAATTTAATCACAATAAAAAATATCTTATATGTTAAAGGCCTTAAATATAATTTGCTTAGTATTAGCCAATTTTGTAATCATGAATATAAAATCATGTTTCTCATGAATGGTTGTGAAGTATTGGATGAGCATGAAAATAAATTATTCTATGCACCTAGGAACACTGATGTATATGTCATAAAACTAGAAAAATTGAATGAAATAAATGACATATGTTTGCAAGCTCATTGTGATAATTCTTGGATGTAGCATAGAAGGCTAGGACATTGTAGTATGGATCCATTGCGAAAACTTGTGAAACAAGGTCTATTGGGAGATATTCCCAATCTAAAATATACAAAAGACAAAGTATACGGTCCTTGCCAATTAGGAAAACAAGTTAAAACCTCTTTTAAATTTAAAAACTTAGTTTCCACAACTAAACCATTAAAACATTTTCATATGAATCTCTTCGGACCAAATAGGGTAGCATCATTAGGAGGAAAACTATATGCATACGTAGTTGTAGATGATTACTTAAGATTTACATGGATTTTCTTCTTAGCAAATAAAAGTAACACATTTGAAAACTTTAATAAATTCTCAAGACAAATTGAAAATGAACTAAACTTCAAAATTATAAAAATTAGAAGTGATCAAAGTGGAGAATTTGTAAACAAAGAATTTGAAAAACTTTTCCATGAGAATGGATATTCTCACAATTTTTCTGCACCTAGAACCCCACAACAAAATAGAGTTGCCAAAAGATAGAATAAAACTCTTCAAAAGATGGGTAGAACGGTGTAAAGTAAATATAATCTACCCAAATACTTTTGGACTGCGGCTATTAACACCGCGTGTTATATAGTTCATATGAATTAATCTTTTAAAGGAAACCTAAAATCAAATATTTTAGTGTTTTTGGATATAATTGTTACATTCTTAATACTAAGGATAACTTAGGAAAATTTGAGCTAACGTCTGATTTAGGAATATTTCTAGGCTATTCATCCAAAAGTAAAGCTTATAAAGTTTTCAACAAAAGAACTTAAGTCATGGAAGAAAGTGTGTATATAACTTTTGACGAATATGATCTGAACTTGGCCAAATTAATTGCTAAAGAAAATGAGAAAGAATTAAAAGCAATTGAAAATTTGGAAAAACTAAACTTGAATAATGAATCTTTGAATAATCAAAGTGAATATATAAAAGAAAATCAAGTGACTAAGAAACTCCCAAAGGCATGGAAATACAATTCTAGTCATCCAAAAAAACTAATAATACGAGATCCCTTACAAGAAGTTAAAACTATGAGAAAAATAAGAAAAATTGATGATATTCTAGATGAAGTTCAAAATCTAGCCTTTGTCTCTCAAATAGAACCAAAACAAGTTGAAGAAGCCTTAAGTGATGAAAATTTGGTAATGGCCATGCAAGAAGAATTAAATCAATTTCAAATAAATGAAGTTTGGACCTTAGTACCTAGATTAAATAGTCATCCAACAATAGGTACCAAGTGGGTATTTAGAAAAAAACTTAATGAAAATAACAACATCTCTCGAAACAAAGCTAGATTAGTAATTCAAGGATATAATCAAGAAGAGGGAATAGATTATGATGAGACATATGCTCCCGTAGTAAGATTAAAAGCCATTAGAGTACTCTTAGCAATTGCATGCCATAAAAATTTCAAATTTTATCAAATGGATGTAAAAAGTACTTTTTTAAATAGTGTTATAAATGAAAAAGTTTATGTAAAGCAACCTTTGAATTTTGAAAACTATAAATTTTCAAATCATGTCTTTAAACTCACTAAGGCACGTTATGGTTTAAAACAAATACTTAGAGCTTGATATGAAAGACTTAGTGAATTTTTACTAAAACATAATTTTTTGAGAGAGAGTGTTGACACTACACTTTTTATTAAAATCAAAGATGATGATATTCTACTAGTGTAAATCTATGTTGATGATATCATTTTTGGAAGTACAAATGAATCATTATGCATTGAGTTTTCAAATCTAATGAAAGGTGAGTTTGAAATGAGCATGATGGGAAAATTAAACTTCTTTTTAAAACTCTAATTAAACAAATAAATGATGGAATCTATGTCTCCTAATCAAAGTACATCAAAAAACTTTTAAAAAAATTTGATATGATAGAAGGCAAATCCATTCTAACTCCTATGAGCATTTCTATTTCACTAGACAAAGATGAAAAAGAGAAAAGTGTAGACCAAAGATTATATAGAGGCATGATAAGATCATTACTTTATTTGACTGCCTCTAGACCCGACATTCTCTATAGAGTGTGTGTTTGTGTAAGATTTCAATCCAATCCTAAGGAGTCACATCTTGTAGTGGTAAAAAGAATCTTTTGATAATTAAGAATGAAACCAACCTAAGATTATGTTATCCAAAGGATGGTGAATTTAGTTTAAAAGGCTACTAGGATGTCGACTATGGAGGATACAAAGTAGATAAAAAAAGTACAAGTGGTACTTGCTATTTTCTTGAAAATGCCTTAGTGTCATGGTTTAGCAAGAAGCAAAACACTGTTACACTTTCTACTACTGAAGCCGAATACATATTCGTAGGTAGTTGTTGTGCACAAATTTAATGGATTAAATACCAATTACAAGATTATGGACTAAATCTTAGTAAAATTCCTCTTCTATGTGATAACACAAGTGGCATTAATCTAACCAAAAATCCAGTTCAGCACTCTCGAACTAAGCATATAGAAATTCGTCATCACTTCATTAGAGACTATGTTAATAAAGGAAACATTTGCTTAGAAGATATAAACACAAATCTCCAATTAGCTGATATTTTCACAAAACCATTTGATATAGATCGTTTTTATGCAATTAGAATATAACTAGGAATGATGGAAATTATTTGATCATTGTTGAATATTTCTTGTCTGTGTGTAATTGAAAAATTTAGCTACTGGAATGCGTCAGATCAATACATTTGTCACAGAGTATCGATACTACGATGACGGATTGATATGCCATTGAAAACATATCAATACCTTAATGAGTTAACATTCATGTATTGACACACTCTCTTGACATATCGATATTGGAATTCATTTTCAGTATGTATCGATATGCCTACTCTTATATCGATACATTGCATCCAAACAATGTATGATTACTTGAATTTTTGAAATTTGTGAAAGACAAGTTGTCAACTGCCAAAATTAAATGCTTATTAAAGACTAAACCAAAATAGTCTGCCTTCATGTATCGATACACTCAACCTCAAGTATCGATACTTGGCCTTAAATGTCAAAATGTATCAACCTCTCTTCAAGAAGATATCAATCTATCCTTTCAGATCTAGAAACAGATTAATACGTTAATCAAATGTATCGATACTTTTACGCGAATTCACGTTTAAAATTAAACTCAAAATCCGAAAGTATCGATATCTCTTCAGCTTCAAATCCTAAAAAGCTCTTTTCTTACTCAAATTCCCAAATCCATTTCGAAAATGCCAAGAACTAAGAATGCCAAAGTGAGTCAACGAAAAAGACAAAGAACAACTGAAGCCTCTTCCTCACTTATTGATTTTCAAAACTGTGAAGCAGAGCATCGATACCTCTCCCTCTTTTTGAACTGAAAAGTTATTCCTGGCCGTGTCTTGGATTTCAATCTTCTAATTTCCATCCAATTTCCCTATCTTAAAACCTTTGAAGAATTTGGATGGATTGAGTACTTGAGTTTTAGAGGAAAATGTTTTGACAACCTAAACAAGATTTTTTATTCAAATATGGACGTCAAGGATCCTCATTCAAGCCGACCTCAAATGAAAGAATTTACGAGCAACATTCGTGGGCATACTTTTCAAGTCAATGTTAGTGTTATGTCCCACATCATACACATACTAGAAGAGTTTATTACGTATCTAGCAGGCTCATTTCAGCCTCTTGAAGTGTGCAAGGTAATCTTCAACAATTCAAACTTAACTGAAGTGTATAACAAATCAGTTCATCTAGGCATCCATGAGACAATTCTTCATCTTATTGTTTCTTACAACCTCAACACACATTCTGGACAATATTCGGAGATGACATACGAGGATATATGGTGGATGAAGTGCATCATGGAAGGGAAGAGGCCTGATCTAATATTGTGGATTCTGAATGCGATGGTCTCCATAATTATTCAAAAGAGTCCATCTTGGATACATGCTGAGACTGATACTATTGAGTCGCCAGCTACTGCTATACTATCAAAAACAACTTTACGCCACATGCACTATGAGCAGACATCTAATGGGCAATGGATAATTCAAGCTCGATACAGGCATCTACACAATCATAAGCAGCAGAATACGCAATACCAACTACAAGATACGGCTGTACAAGAAAATGAGCCATCTATACCTCCCTCTTTTACTCCTTCATCTTAGACAGAGCCACCGACTCAATCCACAACTACATCTACACTTTTGTCTATCCTAAAGAATATACAAAGTTAGATGACCCACATGGAAGAAAAATTTGAGACGACTATGTCAAACTTTGATAAGCGACTCACCGATCTGGAGAGCATGGTCACTACGCAAATATATAAAATTGAGGAACACTTAGCTTAGGGCGGGGACACGATAGTTCAGCTTGGAAGACTTAGAGTGGAATTCCGCAGTGAAACCTATAGATTTATGCGTAGCTTAGCTAAGGCATTCACACTAGCACCTGCATCAGCTCATGCTTTTGTCTATCGTGGACCTACGGCCTCTACAACTCATTCACGACCTCTTACCCCCGCTCCCCAGCTTACACTTCTATAGACTTGGATGTCGACAGTGATAGTCTTGACCCTTTTGGCACCCTTTGAACAATGTCTATCCTTTATATGCATTTTTCTGTGAAATGAAAATTCTTTTGATCAACAAGTATTTTATCCTTATACTTCTTTAATATGATTGTGTTACTTATGCAATTGATTTGCATAATTGTTTATTTTCCTTATTTAATTGCTGAAAAAAAGGGGGAGAATATATAAATATATTAAGCTTATATCAAATCTTAATGGATAAATGGGGAGAAAACTCAAAATTAAAAGATAAGTTAAAGCATCGCATTAAGAGGGAGAAAAATCAATTCACATTGAGAGTTAGACACCCATTTTCCTTTATTTTGTCATCATAAAATAAGGGGGAGATTGATGATATCATGAGAGAAATTGATGAAATCAAACATAATTATATGATATGTTTTTTATAATGACTAAATTAAATATGTCATAAATTAGTCTCAGAATCTTAAGTGAATATGCTTGAGTTTATTCCTTAACAAAACTCTATCTAAGTGTATTAAAAAGCAAACAGATCGATACTTAGAGACAAACAGATCGATATGGGAGGAAATGGAGTGATACAAGTTCAATAACAGATCGATACATCAAAAGAAGATCAACATAAAGAAATGAGGATATCAATATTTGTTGAGACAGTGGCTTCAGATGAAATCACGAATGCAAGCAGATTGATACATGGAGATCAACAGATCGATATATGGCCTTCATAAAAAGTTGTAAAATAATTACAGAGGAACCAAATCTATACATGATCTTCACAGAGAGTTGAAAAATAATTACGGAGCAGACGAGAACGATAACCAACAGAAACAGATCGATATACTGAAACCCATAAATACTTCCAATACAAATAGATCGATACTTGAAGAAGTGAAGATCGATATTCAAGATGCAAATCATACTGTTCACTTAAGAGAACTATACATGAAGAAACGGATCGATACTTTCTTTGAATTTAAAGCTTAATGGTAACTTCTATAATATTAATGGCGAACATTAAATACACCAAATCAAGCCGTTGGACATGGGTGGCTTCACAAAATGAATAGATATAAATATAAGACATACAATAAAGTTTTAGAGTATAATTACTTGCAATCAATATCAACGAGAAATCATTGAATAGCATTGAGATAACAAAACACTAAACTTTCTCTCTCTACTGTAACTCTTTCAAATCTTGTTTGAGAGAAATTTTTCTTGTGGAAAGCTTATTGAAATATTCACTCTAGTGTGAGAGCAAAAATTAAAAATATATTTGTAATTTGGTTTTGGGTAATTCTTCACCCGTATCAAAGAAGATCTTTGTAGTTACTCTTCATCTGTATAAAAGAGTGTAAGGTTTTCCTTTATCTTAGAAGGAGTGTACTAGGCTACTCTTGTCCCGTCAAAATAAGAAATTAGTAGAACCTCGGTGAAAGTCTCTTGCATCCGAGAGAGTAGACATAGGCCAAGATTTGCCAAACCACTATAAAATTGTGTTTATATTTCTTTTTCTAATTACTATTTCATTACTACATTGCATTACATACAATTTTATTTGCTAAACTTTAAAACCCAATTCACCCCCCTCTTGAGTATTTGCCAACTGGGCCAATAACTTGCCTCGATTTTGAAAATGAATCACCTCTTTCCAAGGTGATACTTTTAAAAATACCATGTCATCGACATCAAACTCTAAAGTTCATTGTCGATGATTAGCATAAGACTTCTACCTGTCTTGAGCCACTTTTAGTCTTTCACAAATGATTTTGATCTTCTTAGTTGTAGTTTTTATTAATTCCATATTTTCTAGCTTCCTTTCATCGACTTCATCTTAACATAAGGGTGTTCGACGCTTTCTACCATATAAAGCTTCATACGGAGCCATACCAATGCTAGCTTGATAACTATTATTATACGCAAATTCAATCAAAAGTATATACATATCCTTTAAGGTCTAGATAGTCCTCTGTGACTAACCATCAGTTAAAAGATGAAATGCAGAACTAAAGTTTAGATTAGTACCCATAGCTTTCTAAAATTTTGGCTAGAATCGAAATGTGAAACAAGGATCTCTATCTGACACTATAGTAACGGGTACTCTATATAGTCTTACGATCTCAACTATATAAAGTTTTGCCAGTTTCTCCAAAGATTATTTAATATGGATAGGCAAAAAGTGTGCTAACTTTGTCAGATGATCCACTATAACCCATATAGCATTATGTCCTACTTGGGTACATGGTATCATCTCGCGACATACTTAGCTATGTCCTTCTTCATACCTGACCACCGATAACTATCTCTGATGGTTTGGTACATTTTTGTACTACCAGGATGCATAGCAAAAGCAGAACAATGTGCATCTGCCATAATGGCTTTTCTCAACTCATCCATATTAGGCATACAAACTCTACCTCTCAAAGTTAACGTACCATTTGACATGATATAGAAGTCTCCTTCTTTCTCATTAAGTACATTCTGATTTATCTTGGCTAAACTGCCATCTTGCATCTGTCTTTCCCTAATCTGGTCCACTAATGTGGGTTTCACAACAAAGTTGGTCACTAAGGCTCTGACATCATTAAAACTTAAGGCTATACTCAAAGCCTTTAATTCTATCAACAATGACATATATGTTGTTCGAACAAATGCTAATGTAACAGAAGATTTCCTGCTTAAAGCATCGACTACTACATTAACTTTCCCTAGATGATACTTGATAATCAAATCATAATCTTTAATTAACTCAAGCCATCTACTTTGTCTCAAATTCAACTCTCATTGTGTAAGGAGATACTTCAAACTCTTATAATCTGTGAAGATTTGACACTGCTCCCCATACAAGTAGTGTCGACGAATTTTCAATGCAAATGCTACTACAACAAGTTCCAAGTCATGGGTAGGATAATTAACGTCATACTACTTAAGCTGACGAGAAGCATAAACAATTACTTTCCCATTTTGCATCAATACACATCCCAATCCTTATTGAGCTGCATCGCTATATACAACATAGCCATATCCTAGCGTAGGATGAGTCAGAACTAGTGTGGAAGTAAGACGATCTTTTAATGCTTGGAAGCTGTACTCACATCACTCATCCCATTCAAACTAAACTCCCTTTCTTGTGAATCTAGTTAGTAGAGTAGCTAATAAAGAAAACTCCTCTACTAATCTTCTGTGGTATCTAGCCAAACCCAGAAAACCTCAGATTTCTGTGACATTCTTTGATTGTTCCTATTGCACTGCAGCTTCAACTTTTCGTGGATCTACAAAAATTCTATCACTTGGCACAACGTGTCCCAAGAATACCACTTCTCTAATCCAAAATTTGCACTTAGAGAATTTCGTATACAACCTTCTATCCCTTAAATTCTGCAACACAACTTTAAGGTGTTAAGCATGCTCTTTCTTATGCTTGGAATATACTAGAATATCGTCAATAAAAATGATCACAAACTTATCCAAGGATGGAAAACACGGTTCATGAGATCCATAAAGCTATTGGAGCATTAGTCAACCCAAATCGCATTACTAGGAACTCATAATGGTCGTGTCTCATTCTGAAGGCTATTTTATAAACATCATCCTCCCGAATCTTTAATTGATAATACCCAGATCTTAAATCACTCTTGGAAAACACAGTTACTCCTTGCAAATGATCAAATAAATCATCAATATGGGGCAATAGGTACTTATTCTTGATCGTTACCTTATTCAGATGACAGTAATCAATGCACAACCTCAAAGTACTGTCTTTTTTCCTCACAAACAAAATAGGTGTGCCCTAAGGAGAAAAACTGGGTCTAATGAAACCCTTATCAATTAATTATTGTAACTGAACCTTAAACTCTCTAAGCTCCGCTAACGCCATACGATATGAGGGTATAGAGATAGGGGTAGTTCCCAGCACAAGATCTATGCCAAAGTCAAAATCTCGTTCTGGTAATATTCTAGGCAACTCATCTAGAAATACATCTAGAAACTCATTTACAACAGAGGTACACTCTAACTAGTTTTCCTAAACTGACAAATCCACCACATGTGCCAAAAATGCTTCACAACCTTTTTGTAATAACCGCTTTACTTCTAAAGCCAAAATTACACAATAAGATAGCACTTTGTGGTCACTGACGCAAACCATCTCGGTTTCACCGGGCTTCTAGAAAATTATTTGCTTAGTAAAGCAATCTACTAATGCTCTATGCTGTGATAGCTAATCCATTCCTAAAATGACATCAAAATCCTAGATCTTTAGTAAAATGAGATCTGCCACCAAGGTAGTCTCTCCCACTATCACATCACACTGTCTAAACACAGTCTTTCTAAGCAATTTCTGCCCTAGTGGTGTATCCACCACTAATTCCTGATATAAATGACTTAACTCTCGGTCGGCATGATGTGCAAATGATGTACTTATGAATGATCTATTAGATTTGGGGTCAGTAAGAATGTATGCAGGCTAACCAAAGATTAACATCATACCTGCGATCACATCTAGATTAACTTTAGTCTATTCCTATTTCAGTGTAAAGACTCTGGTCTGAACCCTAGGCTGATTCCTTTATGCACCTTGAGCTAAGGAAATATTACCAGAGCCGGATCTCCTGTTAGGTGGAACAGAAGTCTGAGCTAGAGGTTGTTACTAAGGAAATGTAGGATTCTAACCCTGAGTGAAATGCTTGATCGGCTCAGATCTTCCTAATCTTATGTAATTCTTCCTAATATGCCATGTTTGTCCACAATGAAAACATGTGGGTGGAGGACCATATGCACCACTATGATGCTTCCTACAAATAGGGCATCTACTAGTTCCTTGCGTCTGTTGAGAACTCGATGTAGACCTCGAAGTAACTAATCCCGGTCTAAATTTGAACTCAGTAGATCCATGTGGAGAGAAAGGTAGATTACTAGCAAGACTAGGCACAGAAGCACCGCTAGATGAACCACTATTGTGGCTCTTCTTCAACGACTGACCTATCGAGATATTTAAATCCTTTCTCTTCTGAAAGCGAACTCTTGCCCTTCTTTCCTCTATCAGCTTTTCTGCTTTAAGTACTAACTGCACTATGTCTTGGTAACTCTGAGTACTGATCACTGGCATCCTCACTCTAATGTTCAAGTTTAATCCCGCCTTAAACATGGCACAAATGGTTTCTTCATTAGCAAACTCTGTCAAATCTCTTAGCTGAGCCTCGTACTCTACCACTGTTCTGCTCATCTGTTTCATATTCAAAAACTCTTGGCTTTTCTAATTGTTATAATAATGAGAAAAATATTGATTCTGAAACTTTCTTAGAAAATCAGTCCAAGTCATTTGCATCCCAGATCTAGCTAACATATTCTGCCACTAAGTAGCAGCACCATTCTGCAACAACCATACAGCCACTCTCAACTTATCCTCGTCTGCATTGCCCATGTCTTGCAGATTGTACTTTCCTAATCTTAACCATCTACTCACCACAATTGCATCAAAAGTCCCTAAAAAAGACTTACACCCCAATTATCTTGCTTCCTTATTTAACTTAAAAAGCTTGTACATCAATCTAGAAGATTCTGCAAGGCCTGTAGGAATTGTTGGCATTGGTGGTGCCATCATCGGTTCTTTGGGTGGTTGTCGTAAGGGAACTTGCTAAGGCTGAGCTGGAGTTTGGTTTTGAGCATTCCAATATGCCATAAACGCTGTCCACATCTTTGATGGCACATTAGTTGGCATTTCCATCCCAGATGGTGGAAATGGAG
>JAXCLQ010071646.1:0-11615 GCA_035584115.1 Cedrela odorata
AGTATACGATTACAACCTAATAAGTTTATAAATCTATAATTTACAATTAAAGAAATAAAAGAAGCAAAACCTATATACTGAACGCGGTATGTAATAGAAAAAATACCTTCAAGTTGCTCGGGGTTGTAATTGTATAGATTAACCTCCATGATCTTGTTAGGCGGCAATGGCTCATTCTTCAGCTTCTTCTCCAAATAGTCAACTATTAGTTCACTATCTAGAGGACGAAACCTGTATCCTGGAGGCAAACAATCCAAATCCATGATACGGGAAGTAGTTATCTCCATTTAGAAAGCTTATGAATACGTATCTAAATCCAACAAAGAGTATCTAAACCCGACAAAGTTTAACCAAACCGATACAATTATCTTATCAAAATCTAAACCCACAGTGTTTAACCAAACCCTACTGTGAAAAAATTATCTTATCAAAGAAATAGTGTCTATATATAAGCGTCGTCAGTCGGCAATTTGGTTCTCTTTCTCTAGTCGGATTGAGAGTATTAGTTCTTTAGTTGAGTTAGAGCTCCTAGTTCATGTGATTTTCAATTGTTTATTCTTAATTCTAATTAAAAGTCCTGTTCTAGACAGAAAGGACGTTAAAAGCATGAATAATAGATATAAGAGTTTTTAATATAAGAATATTTCTTAACTATCAATAAATCTGAGATATAATTTATAAATTTTAATTAATAAAAAAATGAAAAAATATTTCCACACCAACACAAAATAAAATAACTTTTGAGACCATATAAGATTTTGGGATTTGGATGTCCAGGAGTATTCATCAAAGCTCTAGACCATTTTATGAGAAAATTCTCTTTTTCAATATTCAATCGTTTTCAGGCCCAAAAAAAAAAGTTACGTTCGACTCATCATTGATACATCACAATTACCGAATTTTTAGAGTCTATTCTGGGAAGGCTCCATCCTGCAAAGGCTGCAGCACAACCATGAATCAGTAATGTGAAAGAAACGTCTGAGATCGAACATATACTATCAAATAATCGATCAATGTAAAGAGATCTAATGCATTGATTTATCACAATAACATTATTTCACATTGATATTATCACAATAACATTGCTTATAAAGCAGATGCGAATGACAGAAATGACTGAAAAGAATTATGGAAAACACCAAAAATATTTATGTAGCTGTGAATGACACAATATATACTCAGTTTCAATACACTTTTAAATTAATTTGAAGTTGAACTTTTAAGTTAATTTGAAGTTGGGAGGTAACTGTTAAAGAATTAGTAACTTCCCTCAAGGGGGACATCACTCGCAGAAGAGATGATACGAGAATGGTAGCCCAAGTCCAAGAAGAAAGGATTTTCACCCTTTTAAATGCGTCTCTTGTAAATTCTCTAAGAAATTAAAAGACAAGGAACCTTACTGATGGAACCTCACTTTATAAAAGTCAAACCGAGCGAAAATGCAAAGAACAAGTTCTGTTAGTTTCACCAAAGCTTTGGACACTTGATAGATGAATACTTTGACCTTAAGAGCTAGATAGAAGTCCTTGTCAGAAATAATTATCTGGCAGATTTCTTAACAAAAAATGGGGAAGGGCTCGATACTTCGGATCAAAGGGTCAGGCGTGAAAAAGGCGTATGAACATTAGGCAATGGTAATCTCTAGCAGAACTATATTAAAGAGAAACTCAAATAAAACAAGAAAGAACTATTTGAAATATTCGCTGCCCAACTCTGCCTTGGATGCTCACGTTATGAATGTAAGAGCCAAGAAGAATCAAATGGTCACCTCAATCTCGATCATGTTCACTGATGAAGATGAGGTAGGAGTACATTACTTATACGATAACGCTTTGGTGGTAATATTGGCAGTAGGAACAGCTCAGGTTAGATGAATATTGATAGACACAGGAAATTTGGCTGACATCATTTTCAAGAAATTTTAAATTCCTTGGAAATAGAAAACCTAAGACTAAACCAGTTGAAACAGCTCTCCATGGTTTTGGCGAATCATGCATCTACTCATTAAGCATAGTACAACTGCCTACCACCATAAGAGAAAAGCCTTATTAGAATACCATGATAGTTGAGTTCCAAGTAGTCGATCTCAAGATGCTTTATACCATGATTCTTGAAAGACCCTTTTTCAAGGTTATAAGGCCAGTAAAAAGCATCCATTACTTGAATATGAAATTTAGGGCAGGTAAAGGTATTAGCATCATTAGGAGAAGCTAAAAGGAGGCTTGATCGTGCTTTGTCGCCTCGTCAAAAAGCTTATATTGTCTGTCGAAATGGCCTTGAGTAGAAACTCTTGGAGTTAACGACGAGAACCTAGAGCAAGGACGAATAAAGGAAAGTTTGAGCAGGGAGGCCAATTAAGGCGATACATCATCTGTGATAAAACTGGTGGAAGAATTATAATCTGTTACCCTCCATAGAAATAGTCAAAATCGGTTCTCTTCTCTTTGAAGAGCACAAAACGGTGGTCAAGGACATTTTGAGACAACATATAGATGTATTCGCATGGACACACGAAGACATGCCATGAATTGATCCTCGAGTAATCTCTCATCGACTTGCAATTGACTTCAAGTATAAACCCGTGAAACAGAAGATGAGGCTATTTAATGTCGAATGTAGAGAAATATTGCATATTGAAGTGGAAAAATTAATGAAAGCAAAATTCATTAAGGAAGTGCACTATCCGGAGTAAGTGTCAAATGTTGTTATGGTGAAAAGGCTAATGGAAAATGGAAAATATGCGTGGACTTCACGGATTTGAACAAAGTCTATTCAAAAGATAGCTTTTTACTCTCTAAAATTGACTAACTAGTGGACTTAACAGTGGGATATAGTCAAATCAGTATGCACAAGCTGGATCAAGAAAAAACTTTATTCATAACTGACCAAGGGTTGTATTGCCATAAAGTAATGCTCTTTGGACTAAAGAACACGAGGATATGTTCCAAAGACTAGTTAATCTGATTTTCAGACCCTTAATCGGGTCAACTATGGAAGTCTATGTAGACGACATGATTATTAAATCATTAAGAGCGTATGACCATCCAAGACATTTGTAAGAGACATTTTCCTAACTGAGGAAGTACAACATGAAATTGAATCCCAAGAAGTGTGCATTTAGAGTTCAGGTCGAGAAGTTCATCGATACATGGTCAGTGAGCGCGGTATCAAAGCCAATTCGCAAAAGATCAAGACAATATTGGATCTTAAATCCCTCACCACGCTCAAGGAATTATAAAGCTTAACAAGGAGATTGGCTGTGCTAAACAGGCTCCTATTCAAGGCAACAGACATGTGTTTTCATTTCTTCTAAATTATGAAGAAATGAAAGAAAATTGAGTGGACTGAAGAATGTGAAAATAACTTCCAAGAACTGAAGTAGTTCTTTGCATTGCCACCACACTTAACAAGCACAGGAATCGGAGACGTACTTTACCTTTATCTAACAGTGAGCAATCATTTTGTGAGCTCAATTTTGGTGAAGAAAGATTCAAAGAAAGTACATCGTCTCATTTATTGCACCAGTAAAACGTTGCTAAATACCGAGATAAAATATTCACCATAAAAAAAGTTAGCGTTGTCATTGGTAGAAGCAGCTAGGAACTTGCGACCTTACTTCTAGGCTTATTAGGTGGTGGTCTTGACTAACCAGCTCCTGACACAAATTCTCCATCGACCCGATCTATTTTGTTGGCTGGTGAACTAGTCAATTAAACTCAGTGAATATAACATTTGCTAAAAGCCCAAAAAAGCCATAAAAAGGTAAGTTTGGTAGACTTTATGACAGAAAGGTCAATATCAGAACACCTCATCATCTATCAAATTACGAAAGACCCTTCAAGTCTGGTGTAAGGGAATCCACCTGTGCCGAACGTGGCCGAACTAGTCTAGAGTCTTTTTATTGATGGAGCTTCAAATGCATAAAAGGGAAGAGCTAGGGGAAGAGCCAGAGTTATCCTAGTAAGCCTGGACAGAATCGAGGTAATGTATTATTTAAAATTCAACTTTTAGGTCATAAACAATG
Source organism: Cedrela odorata (assembly GCA_035584115.1). Taxonomy (NCBI): domain Eukaryota; kingdom Viridiplantae; phylum Streptophyta; class Magnoliopsida; order Sapindales; family Meliaceae; genus Cedrela; species Cedrela odorata. The sequence goes on from JAXCLQ010071646.1 coordinate 4,025, forward strand.
AGGCAAAATACGAGGCTCTGATTGCGGGAATCAATCTAGCTTAGGCTTTGGGAATTACAAGTTTAGATATTCATTGTGATTCTTAACTAATAGCCCGTGAGAGCAACATGAAAGCTTATCTAGAAAAAGTGAACAGCTCCTGGGCATCTTTAAGATAATTATGATAAGGAAAATCCCGAGATCAGAGAACTCAAGAGCCGACATTCTGGCAAAATTAGCCTTCATCTTAAAAGGAACTACTCCAATCTCTGTCCTAATCGAAATCCTGTAATAAAAGAGCACTGAAGTAGGGAATGGTAAACTCTTCGTAATCGAGCTTGACTCTCTCTATTGCTAGATGGAAGAAATAAAGTTTTATATCCAAGAAGGAAAACTCTCGAACGACAGAAACAAGGCGAGAAGGATTAAAAATAGGTTAACAAGTTATATTGTCATTGACGAGGAATTATATAAATGTGGTTCAGAATTTCGTATCTAAGATGCCTCGGACCTAAAGAGGTGGCATAAGTTCTAGATAAAAGCCATTATAGAATGTACGATAGATATAAAGAAGCTTGTTCTATAGCACACAAAGTCTTAAGATAAGGGTATTATTGGCTAATACTCTCACAAGACGTAGTTCAAGTTGTGAAAACTTGTTACGAGTGTCAATTACATGGCAATGTATTAAGGCAACCTTCTGAGAAGCTGACGTCCTTGACAAGTCCTTCACCATTTTTCTATTAGGGAATAGATATTATTGGCCTATACCTCTTGCTCGAGCTAACACAAAGTATGTAATAGTGGTCATTGATTACTTCACCAAATGTGTAGAAGCTGAGCCATTAGCCACCATCACTAAAAAGAAAGTCATAACATTTGTCAAGCAGAACGTGATTTATCGGTTTGAGATACCTCAAGTGCTGATCGTAAACAACTGAAAGCAATTTGATAACTCAAATTTCAAGAAATTATGTGCAGATTTCTCAATTAACTTTAGGTTCGTGACACTTGCTCATCTAAAGGCTAACGGACAAGTGAAAGTTACAAACAAAGTTATCAAGAAGGCACTAAAAAAAAAAGCTCAAAGAGCATAATGATGCATAGATTGATAAGCTTCCCAAGGTCCTTTGGGTTTATATGATTACTCTAAAACTAGCTACCGACAAGATTCCCTACTGCTTGACCTTTGGATGTGAAGTGATAATTCCTATCAAGGTCGACATAGTAACTTTTTGAATCAGCAACTACGATGAGGCAAGTACAACAAAAGCATACATTTGGAGCTAAACCTGCTTGAAGAAAATATGGATAAGGTGAGGATGAAGGCAGCGGCCTACCAACATAGGGTGACCAGGTATTACAATAAAAACATTCGACACTGTACCTTTTAAATTAGAGACTGGGTTTTGAGACAGGTTATCTTAAACACTAGAGTGCTAGGAGAAGGTGTTCTCGGGACTAATTGGGAAGGATTGTAAACCTTATTCTTCGAACATAGGGGCAAAATAATCATTTAGTGATATTTTTTTATAACAAGTGATATGAGTTTAAGAAGTGAATCGAGTAAACAAAATCAATCTATGGAACGATTGGTTTTAATTGGAAATTTGGAAGAAATATATATATTTCAGCTTGAAAGTATCGATACTTTGCATGAAAGTGTCGATACTTTACTTGAAAGTGTCGATACTTTACATGAAAGTGTCGATACTTTGTTTGAAAATGTCGATACTTTACATGAAAGTATCAATACTTTGTTTGAAAATGTCGATACTTTACTTATAAGTATCGATCTATTTTTGCCCAAAGTATTGATACATTGCTTGAAAATGTCGACAATTTCTTTAAAAGTGTCGACACTTTTCCCAAAAGTGTCGATACTCAAGCTTAAGAAAATTCAAAAATGTGATTTTTACATAGGTTAAAAGTATTGACACTTTCACTAAAAGTATTGATACTTGAATATAAAATATCGACACTTTTGCCAAATTAGGAAAAAATTCGACTGGTAAACTTGGAATTTTTAACATTTTTTAAGGATAATTCAGTCCTTTTACTAATTTATATAAATATCTATGAGAGGGTTCAATTTTTGATTGAGTCCCATTTCTTCATTCATTTTCTCTCACTTTAAAACTTATTCTCTCTTTAACTCTTACTGTATTCCCTAGATCTTTGCAAATTCCTTAGTGTTTTTGTTTAAATTTGGTTGTTAAATGATTTAACCGTTCTTTTCTCTACAGTTTGGTACTGATTTTGAGTTAAGAAAAGTGAAAAAAAAGAAGGAGAGAATTTAGGGTTATGAAGACAAATTGGGTGTTTTTCATTTAAATGGTAATTTGAAGTTTCTAAGGGTTTCTACAGAGTACCGGTAAGCCCATTAACCCATTATAGGTTCAATTTTAAGAATTTGAGCATATTGAAATTCTAGGGTTTACTGTTCACCTAAAAATTTACGTCAATTATTAGGTATAAAATATAGATTTGTTTAGAATTGCGATAATTGGAAGAATATAATGCTAAATAAGTATTGAATATCACTTGAAATGTGTATTCATTTTAGATGAAAACGTAGAATTTGAAATATTTATCACCATGAGATTTCGTTATTGAAAATCGGATAAATGATTCTCGTAAGAAAACCTCGTAAAGTTATTCGTGCCAAACTAAGGAATTTTAGATATATTGTCCACGAACATCACATGTAATGCATATTTGTTAATAATTTAGAATATTAAAATTTATTATATTTTGTATGTGTAATATAAGATGCCGAGCACCCAGGAGAGGGACCTACCAAATGTGAGGATCAGTAGTGGAAGTGGTGACCATTCCTGTATAGTGAATGGATTTTACATGTTTTTGATATATTAAAATAGTTTTATAAAACTTATCGCTTTATAAAGTAAGAAATAATTTTATTATTATTATAATTATTGTACAATAAATATGAATGGCATGTAGATTGAATAAATATATGATTGGCTTTGAGGCCAAGTTTAATATTGAAAATGCATGCCTTATAATGTTGTTGAAAATGAAATGTTTATAAATGATTTCGTCTTTGGTGATATGGCAGGGAGGGCTAGGATTATTGATATTGTAATTACAAAGTAGTAGCCTAGGGACAAACTTGTTAAGAGGCCGCTTGGTGTGTGCGCCGTAGGTAGGGTAGTTGTATAGGTGGATGTTATGGAATTGTCCACCTGTGGGATTGTTAAAGTGAATCATGAGTATCACCGCATGATTACTCGAGGCCAAAGTCAGTGGTGGGCTAGATTTTAAATAATTAGTATGCATTTCTTATTTATTTTAAAATGAATTATTTTAAAATAAATAAGCATTGTTTTACTTGCATAAAAAAACCCACTGACGGTCTCGGAGTTATCCACGACCAGGGTAATCACTGAGTAAGGGAGCTAGCTCAATGATTTTCGTATAACATACTATGTTTTCATTAAAACAAATTGTTTTACATATATCTATAAATGATTTTCTTAAAATATATTTTTATCCATTCGTGGAGCATACCTCAGTATACTCACCCTCCTCATCTCTCAGTTTCAGGAACCCAAGAGTATCAAGGAACGTTCCCAGATGGTAGTGATTAATTTAAGGGTGTAAACCCTTAGGTTTCGATTTTGTCCGCGACTCACCAGCTGTATAAGAGAGTTTATTGGGATTGATTTTGAGTAACTTTTGTATGTAATTAATTAATGATTGAAAATAATGTATTTGATTACGTACCCTCTATTATTTTTATATTTAGTATGCTTATATTTGTGAAATCAATTAAAAATGTCTTAGAGAGATAATAGTATATGAATAATTATATAGGGGACAAGTATCTAAGAAGCCTTACAAGTTTAAGGGACATGTTTGGGGACTTTGAATATGTCTCAAGGGTCTGTGGCGGTTGTCACGTATGGACCTTATGGGCGGGGGCGTGATAAGGACCTTATAAGGTCACCCAAATTCTGAGACTTGGAGTTTACAAGTTAAATCTTCGGACGGAAGTAGGGTAAAAAAACTATGAAATGCAGAACAGTTAAATTTGTATTATCCTAGAAGGTTATTAGAGATTTATAAAACTTTTTACACTAAAAATAAATAAATTTATTATTTTTTGACATAAGCAAAAAATTCCTAATAATGGGGATACATTGATGAGTAGAAGATCCTCAAGCTAAGGGATAAAGAAATCAAAAGCCACGATGATACTATCCATAGCTTGAATAAGCCCTGAGCATGACCTGAAGACATACAAAAGTGAAAATGGTTAATAGATGATTAAGTTCCATGATTCGTCTTAGAGTAATACTATTTATACTACGAATAAGTATTAAGCATGACTTCAGGACGTACAAGAGTGAAAATAGTTCTTGGATTATTAAATTCCATGATTCGTCTTAGAGTAATACTATCCATTGCTTGAATAATCCCTGAGCATGACCTCAGAACGTACAAGAGCGAAAATGGTTTCTGGATGATTAAGTTCTATGATTCGTCTCAGGGTAATCCTATTCATAGCTCGAATAAGCCCTAAGTATGACTTCAGACGATTATGTTTTATTTTCACCTTGAGGTAATATTATTCATAGTCTGAATAAGTTCTAGGCTCAACTTTAAGATGTATAAACGTAAAATGATTCTCAGATGACTACATCTATTTTCACCCTGAGGTAATACTATCTAGAGCCTGAATAAGTTTTAATGATGATATCAGGACACAAAAGGGTTAAATTGTTCCTAAATACGTCATGATGAATAGATTCAAGTCATGGTAATAATATCCAAGACCCTTATAAGCCTTGAGCTTAGGATGTGTTAATGGTCGATATGGTTTCTATTTGAAGGCATTTTTTCTTAGGCAAGAAAATCTGAAGACTGATTTATAGTGGCGCAAGTTTTACGCTCTCTGCCCAATTTAGTTCTAGTAAGGCTTTTTAGAGCATTAAATAATGTTGATTATGTTAAATCTAGGTTTGGATACTGACCTTGGAACGTCTTGCAGGTCATGTCAATTTTTTTATTGACTTGATTTGCGATGGTAGCCTCTATTACCCCCACAACCTTTTTAAGCTTGGTGGCCAGGAACAAGGATTTCTTCTTCTCAATTTCTAAGTTTTGTTCCAATTCTCAGCACCTCTCCTTGAAGTTCCAGTAAAGCCCTTGACACTTTGCCCTTGACTCGTTTAGGTCAAACTCAAGGGTGCTTATCCTTCTACTGGACTCTATCTAAAAAGATTTAGCAGTGGCCACCTTGATCTGAAGCTCTTTTTATGTCTTGAGCCTATTTCTTCTTCTTAGCTTCAAACTTAGTCCACTTAATGACCTCCTCAACCTTTTTAAGCTTGGTGGCCAGGAACAAGGATTTCTTTTTCTTAGCTTTTAAGTTTTGTTCCAATTTCCGGCACCTTTCCTTGAAGCCTTGGTAAAGCCTTTGACACTTTGCCTTGGACTCGTTTAGGTCAAACTCAAGGGTGCTTATCCTTCTACTGGACTCTATCTAAGAAGATTTAGCAGTGGCCACCCTGATCTGAAGCTCTTTTTATCTCTTAAGCTAATTTCTTCTTCTTAGCTTCAAACTTAGTCCACTTCATGACCCCCTCAACCTTTTTAAGCTTGGTGGCCAGGAGCAAGGATTTATTTTTCTCAGCTTTTAAGTTTTGTTCCAATTCCCAACACCTCTCCTTGAAGCCCCAGTAAAGCCCTTGACACTTTGCCCTGGACTAGTTTAGGTCAAACTCAAGGGTGCTTATTCTTTTACTAGACTCTATCTGAAAAGATTTAGCAGTAGCCACCATGATCTGAAGCTTCTTTATCTCTCGAGCCCATTTCTTCTTCTCAGCTTTAAACTTAGTCCACTTCATGACCAAGTTCCTCTTTGCCTCCTCGGCCTTATGTCTCAACCAGGTAGTCTCTATAGCTGCTGAACCCAAGGAAACAACATTACCCAGCTCAGTCACTTAGCAGGTAATCCAAAATTCTTGAAGGCGTAGCTGCTGAAAGGGTGTCTAAATACTAAGATAGAATGCACAGGGCTTGCTGGTTGATGCAGAGGAGAAAGTGGGTGAAGAACTCTCTTTTGCCCTCAAAGAGGTCCTCAGGGACAAGTTGGGGAAAACTGAGCTTCCCTAGCACCTTAAGCCAACATCCCTTTCTTTTGCCTTGGCCTATCATCTTCAGCCACCACTACAACCTTCCTCTTGCATTTCCCTTTATCCACTTTGAGGGCAGGAGAAGGTAGCAGGTCACCAAAGATCTCAACTCCTCTAGTAAAAGTTGGAATTCTATCAGAACTAAAAGTCCCAACAATGTTTTGAAGAGTAGACATCCTAGTCATACCTTTGAGGGCAGAAGGCCTAGCCTCAATCTTAGGAATTTGAGGAGCCTTTTAGAATTTCTTGCCTTTAGCCATTTTCCTCGGGGCATTTAGAGGGTTCTAAACTGGCTTCTTTAGAGCTATCACTCCTGCTGCAAAAAAGAGGTAATACCTAAGTCAACTACCATGATTTAACGCAAAAAAGAAAGAAGAGAAGACTACTTACCAACTTGAGCATTTTCTGAGGCAAAATGGCCATTTGAGACATAAAAGTTTACAAAACCTGATGAGATCAGGTCAACATCAGAAAAGAGAAACTTTTGGCTAGATGTCAAAGATCTGACCATCTCAACCCTCTCTAAATTTTGGGCAGGGAGCTCAAGTAAATCACTCCAGGTAGAGTCCTAAGATAAATGCCTTCAAGAATATTGTAGTAACGAGTATAGGTTTCTAGGTTTAATTCTGTGATGGTAAAGAGGAATCAGTCCACTTCAAAAAATGTTTATGTATCCTTGCCTCAAGGACAGGAGGGGAAGTAGAGACAGTGACTAATTCTTCCTCAAAGTTGTTTCCCTTGGAAGCAGTCTCGTTATCACTTACAACAAAACCCATTTTTGTTCACAAGAGAGAAAAATAAATTATCAAGAATTGCTTAGGATCATTAACAACTCATGAAATTTTACCTAAGGTCTCAAACCTCAGAAAGCTATCCAATGTTTGTCCCAATCAACAAAAATATAAAAAATTGATAAAAAGTAGAAGTTAGAAGAATATAAAGACTTACCGGTTTCAGTTGGAATAAAAGAGTAACTTAAACAGAGAATAATCGCTTAAGACTTGCAGAAAATCTTGTTCTTGGCGAGGCTGTTTACAACAAGAAGAAGGTTAAGTCTAGAACGAAGGCAGTAATAGAGTAATAAGAAGAGAATTGCAGTTTTAAACAAAAATGACCTTGATGAAGCAAGTTGAAACTTGTAATCTAGAATAAAGATAAAACTAAAGATGAATATAGAGTTTAGAATTTTTCTTGTTCCGAATCAATTACTACCATTTTTAGAAACAATAGCAACAAAGTGATTAAACTTAGAGTTTGTTTATTTGGATTCTTCCATTGTAATGGAGAGTTTAAGAAAAGTTTGGATGTAAAGAAAATGTGAACGAAGGTAATGAAATAGTAAAAAAAGAGTATTTAAAAGAATGAAGAACCTCAACCGTTGATACAATAAGGAGATGAAGGGATGAGATAAAGCCACGATGGATAGAAGGTTAATAGACAAACATCAA
>JAXCLQ010071647.1:0-11614 GCA_035584115.1 Cedrela odorata
TTTATTTTTTAATCGCCCTTATTTTATTCTAATTTAGATTTATGGAGGTTTTCTCAAAAATTAAAATTAAACCTTTGCTTGATTCTCATATAACACCATAAATTGTAAAATTCAAATTAACATTGTTTTAGTTTCTGCGTAAGAATTGAAATAACATTATTTATAGTTTTTTGCCATGATAGAAAACAACACATAGCATAACAAATGCATAATTTTCATGGTAATGCAATTAAGAAAAGATATTGACTAAGTATTTAATACAAATATTTGAATAAATTTATTTAAAAATATATTATGCTCGTTGCATGTAAAATTTATGGCAATAAACCACAATTTCGTCATAGAACAAATTCATAATTATTTTGTGATAATTTTTTTAATAAAGACTAATAAATTCATAATTATTTTGTGATAATTTATTTAATAAAGACTTATTATTTAACTAAATTATATCTAAATTAAGTAACATTTCTGTACGTAACAACCAAACAAAAATTAAATCTCACAAAATAATAAAATCAATATCTAATAAAAGAAACTAAATTGACAATTTTTACAAGTGCTTGTTAAATCTTTTTATATTTGTATTTTTTGTGAGATTACCTCTTGCTTTTTAAAGGTTAATTAAACGAGTTATTTGTCTGTCACTTTATCAAATCTCAAAATAAATAACATTCAACATGATAAAATTTGAATAAATGAGTTTAGAGAAAACATATTTGTCTAGCTTATAATACGTTTTGTAATCTTAAAACATCTATATCCCCGTCTTATAAAATAGTCTCTTCTTAACTTTTCACTTCGTTCGAAAAAGTCTCCTCTTAAAAATCACTAGGAATAAAACATATATAAGCAACATGGCATGCATCGAGACCCAATCTTTAAAGATATTCTTTTTTCTAGTTAGCAAAATGGTCATGCTCTCCTCAGTTCTTGTCGCAGCTGAAGATCTTGTGCCTTTAGCTCCGCTACCAAAGACAATTCATGATTTGTTTGAGAATTGTGGAACCAAGTTAAAACTACACTATGGGGAGGCAATCAAAGATAGCATATACAAAAATGAAAAGCTTATCAATAAATGTTGTGAGCAACTTCTTGCTGAAAGACGGAGTTGCTATGATACATTTGTGGAAGTAGCTACCCTATTTTATCCCCATATAAATAAATCTGAAATTTTCTCTAAAAGTGATTAAGTTTGGAATGGTTGTGTGATTGGTGACAAATTAAATAGGTTGTTTTAATCTATGATGTAAATCAGAAACTTAAGATGAGAGAATAATAACAATTTTATTCATTCGAGTAAATTCACTTATATTATCTTAAAAATACCAACTTAAACATTTATTTTGTACAATATTATATAAAATTTAACTGCTAAAAACATATCTTCATCTATACAAATCGTGGAATTTAATATATATATATATATATGTACATGTTTGTATTATGTTTTGAGAACCTAAGTGAAGTGGGCACGTGGAAATGTAATGGGAGTGGATACCCTCCCTTTTGTCATGAGTAGACTTATACATACGTAATTATGTAAATAGAGTGTATGTGATATTTATATGTATTACTTGTGTGTATACAAGTGTTTTCTATTGTTGAAATGAAATAAGAAATGAAATGCGTTTATGTGATTAATAATTGATATTGGGATGTGTTGATCTAATTGGTTTGCGGTTTTGAAATTGTTTGGATATACATGTTGATCAATCGAGGAGGCCTATTATATTTATGTTATCATTATTGGAAAATCTGTTATATTTATGTTATCATTATTGGAAAATAAATTATTTTTAATGCATGTATATTTTGGTGATGAGGCCGGTAAAGTTAAATATTATGATATGGCCAGTGAGTCAGTTATATGGCCTTTGTGCCTATTTATTTACTGTATATATAGGGAGGTAGTCTATGGACGGACCTATGAAAGGCCACATAAATGAGTGGGCAACAGTGGAGCTGTATAAGGGAGGTTAAGCTATATTAAGCCCATTTTGTGCCGAGCACGTGTATGCTGATATAGAGACCCTATGAAAAGTCTTGGCTGGTTGATAGGGATCTCAAGGATTTTACGAGGATAGTCACTGTATCACTAAGTGTTTACTCAGGCCAACATCAGTGAGACGGACTAGATGTTTTTAAATGTGCATGTTTTACAAAGGAATAAATGGTTTTGTAAAGCATGACAAATGATTTGCAGTTTTATAAAATACATTGTATATGGTTTTATGCATAATAATCTCACTGATGGATTTCGACATTATCTCGTTCAAGGTAGAGCTCGAGAAAATATGGCCAATCTAGTTTAATTGTTTAAAATGAATGCAGACCATTTTTACATTGTTTGCAATTATTAGTTGTACATGAAAATGAATATATATGTACTTTGAGCATGTTAATAACGAAATCCTAATATCATGATTTAGAAATGTGTGTGCATGTATGTATATCTATGTATGTATGTGTTTACTCACTGAATATAGTTGTATCCTCACTCCTTACAATTATAACTTTGAGGTTAGGCACTTTAGTCCTAACTAGGCTTGTGATAACAGTTAAGAGCACACAACGCTCTTAATAAGTTTTCTTATCTTGACTTACAACTATAGGTTAAGTCTACTGGATATGTATTTTCTTGAGAATATGTTATTATTTTGGGTTTATTTTATTTTGGATCTTAAGGGAGAAATTGTAAAGCTTATTATTTTGTTCAACCCATATGTAATGTTTTAAATTAATAATTTTGTTAATTATGCATGTTATGGAGGAATTAATCACGGAGAACAATTTTTGATGTTGATAATCTCATGGATGGGAATTCAATTATAAATTGTTTTTAGGTTTTTGAGTGATTGATTTGATAACCATACAAGTTCTTGTGGTACATTCTGGATATAGAAGGTGTATCATAAGGGTCTGTGGCGATTGTCGTAGGTGAACCCCAAGGTCGGGGGGTGACAATTTTAGTGGTATCAGAGCACTTGGTTTTGAAAGTACTTTTAAATGTTTTGAAAACAGTTTGATAATTTTCAAAAATAAGTTGAACATAGTTTTGAAAATAAATTCTGTTGAAATTATCTAGTGGACAATAAGTGAGTCAAATAATAAATAAGTATATGTTATTATGAAGCATATATGAATGAATCTAGTTTCGTTTTATAGAAATATGCCTCCACGTATAGAAAGAGGAAGGGGTAGACGTTGTAGGTTACCATTACCCAAAGAAAAGGAATCGACATATTCCTCACATGTACCTTAGGTTCCTCAACCTGAATAAGTAGTTTCAATTTTCACCGCTTTGGATGAAAATGCCAGCTAATGTGCCACCAAAGATGTGGATAGCTTTTATGGCATATTGGAATGCCCAGAACAAGACTCAAGCTTAGCCTGAGCAAGTCCCCTTAGGACAACCACTCAACAAACCGATGATGGCACCACCGATGCCAACAGCTACTATAGGCACTACCGAATCGTCTAAACCAATGTATAGGCTTTCCATGCTGATTAAGAAAGCAAGACAGTTGGGGTGTTAATCATTTTTAGGATCTTCTTATCCAATTGTAGCATGTAGATGGCTAAGATTAGTACAACAGAATCTGTAAGATATGGGTATTACAGATGATGATAAATTGAAAGTAGTTATATGGTTGTTGCAGGATATTGCTGCTACTTGGTGGCAGAACATATTGGCTAGATTTGGGACATAATTGATTTGGACTGATTTTCTGAAAGAGTTTCAGATTCAGTACTTTACTCATTACCACAGTATTCAGTAAAGACAAGAGTTTATGAATATGAGGCAGATGGGCAAGGTTTTGGCTTCTCATCAAATGATCATGAGTAACCTTTAGCAAGATGTCATGACCCCTAAACATAGATAAATTAAATATCGCATAAACCCATATAGCCGTACGTGCATGTAGTAAAGTCCTTCTTCTGTCAACTCCCAATTGAGTGTGGGTCATGGTATTGTCAAACCCCTAACACAATCATAAGATCAAAACCTCAATCATATACAAGATTTGAATATTTACAAAACACTTTTTTGGCATGCTTTGGCCAAAGACTTTATTCCCACGTATGACAGTTCTACCTAGGATCTCAAGCTCTTACATCAGAGCCAACTGATTCCATCTTGGTTATCTCCCGTCCTCATACACTTAAACACATTGCTAGAAAGTTTCTTTCACCAGGTGTGGCTAGCCTGATGCTATATACACGAGTGAACGATGTGTCTCAGTGCAAAGGGCAGCTGTGACACCTCAAATCTAAGACTAGTAGTACACTAGTACGACTGTGTGACATATCATTGACTATAGATAATCACCCATATGATTCATCACGTTCAGTAATACGTTCACCAACGTATTACCTATGTTCATGATCTTGTGCCATGAGACTTGTCATCAAATTATTAATATCCAATACTATTCCTTGGAAGCATTAAACATACCAATCATGCAATGTTATATTTCCATGTGACATTACCTCAACTGAAAACTGATTCAGACTTATATAAATCATAGACAATGTACTCATATCTGTTATTATTTGTAGATTGAGCCTTGACGTCATAATACATCATAGGATCTCATTCTACATTTTATATATACAATATAAACTAGCAATTGTACATGCAAAATGATATAAAAGTCATTTTATTAATCTTAAAATAATTTAAAATTAATTACAGAAATATATATACATAGAATGATATCACTGAACCATATAACACGATTGGTTCTAGGACATATCCCCAATAGAAAGTGGAAGAGACTACTTTAGAGGCAGATCTCATTCAACTAAAAATCCAAGATTTTGATGCCATTTTGGGAATGGATTGGCTATCACAACATTGAACATCAATAGATTGCTTTACTAAGCAAGTAATTTTCCAGAAGCTTGATGAATCTAAGATGGTTTGGGTTGGTGAGTGCAAAGTACTATCTGATTGCATAATTTCAGCTTTAGAAGCAAAGCGGTTATTACAGAAAGGTTGTGAGGCATTCTTGGCACATGTAGTGGATACATCAAATCAGGGGAAGCAATTAGAGCATACCCTGTTGTAAATGAGTTTTCAGATATATTTTCAGATGAGTTACTTGGAATACCTCCTGAACGAAAGTTTAACTTTTGCATAGATCTTATGCTTGGAGCTAACCCAATCTCTATGCCTTCATATCGTATGGCACCAGCGGAACTCAAGAAGCGTAAGGTCTAATTACAAGAGTTGATTAATAAGGGTTTTATTAGGCCGAGTTTTTCTCCTTGGGAAGCACCTGTATTGTTTATAAAGAAGAAAAACGGTACTTTAAGGTTATGCATTGATTACCATCAGTTGAATAAGGTGACCATTAATAATAAGTACCCATTGTCTCGTATTGATGATTTATTTGACCAGTTTTAAGGAGCAACTGTATTTTCTAAAATCAACTTAAGATTTGGATACTAACAATTAAGGATTCATGAGAGCGATATTTATAAGACTGCTTTCAGAATGAGGTATGGATATTATGAGCTCCTAGTAATGCCATTTGGGTTGACTAATGCTCCAGTAGCATCTATGGATCTCATGAATCATGTCTTCCATCCTTACTTGGATAAGTTCGTGATTGTCTTCATTAATGATATACTAGTGTGCTCCAGGAATAAGAAAGAGCATGCTTAACACCTTAGAATTGTGTTACAAACTTTAGGAGATAGAAGGTTGTATGCGAAATTCTCTAATGCTAGTTTTGGCTTAAAGAAGTAGTATTCTTGGGACACGTGGTGTCGGGTATTGGAATTTTTTTGGATCTAAGAAAAATTGAAGCTGTAGTGCAATGGGAAAAACCAAAGAATGTCACCGAGATTCGAAGTTTCCTAAGGTTGGCAAGTTACTATTGTAGATTTGTGGAAGATTTTTCTTTATTGGCTGCCCCATTGACACGACTAATAAGAAAAGGAATTCAATTTGAATGGAATAAGCGGTGTGAATAAAGTTTTCAAGCACTGAAAGATTGACTCACCATTGCTCCGATTTTGACACTTCCTACACTGGGAGGTGGTTATGTTGTGTATAGCGATGCATCTAAGCAAAGATTAGGCTATGTACTAATGCATAATGGGAAAGTAATTACTTATGCTTCTTATCAGCTTAAGTAGTATGAAGTAAATTATCCTACCCATGACTTAGAACTTGTTGTAGTAGATTTCACATTGAAGCTTTGGAGACATTACTTATATAGGGAGCAATGTCAAATCTTCATAAACCACAAAAGCTTGAAATATCTTCTTACGCAAAGAGACTTGAATTTGAAATAAAGAAGATAGCTTGGATTAATAAAAGATTATGACTTGATTATCGAATATCATTTAGAAAAGCTAATGTAGTAGCATATGCTCTGAGCAGAAAATCTTCTGTTACATTAGTATTTGTTCGAGCGGCGTATATGCCTTTGTTGATAAAATTAAAAGCTTTAGGGGTAGATTTGAGTTATGATGATACCGGAGCCTTGGTGGCTAATTTTGTGATGAGACCCATATTGATGGATCAGATTAGAGAAAAGCGTATACAAGATAGTGGTCTAGTCAAGATATACGTAACGAGAAGGAAAGTGACTTTTACCTTATGTCAGATGGTACATTGACTTTGAGAAGTAGAGTTTGCGTACCTGATGTTGATGATTTAAGGAAGGCCATCATGAAAAGGCACATTGTTCTGCTTTTGCTATGCATCTTAGCAGTATGAAAATGTACCGAACTATCAAAGACAGTTATTGGTGGTCAAGTATGAAGAAGAACATAGCTGAGTATGTTGCAAAATGCTTGGTGTGTCAGCAGATTAAGGCAGAACATTAGAAACCAGTAGGAACTTTGCAACCCTTACCTATACTGGAATGGAAATAAGAGCATATTACTATGGATTTCGTGGTTGAATTACCCTGTACTCAATTAGGACATGATGCCATATAGGTTATAGTGGATTGTTTGACCAAGTCAATATATTTTCTACTAATCCATATCAAGTATTATTTAGAGAAACTGGCGAGACTTTATATAGTTGAGATCGTAAGGCTACATGGAGTACTCATCACTATAATGTCAGATAAAAATCCTCATTTTACATCTTGATTCTGGCCAAAGTTTCAGAAAGCTCTGGGTACTACTTTGAACTTCAGTTCTACATTTCACCACCAGACTGATGGTCAGTCAGAAATGACTATTTAAACTTTAAAAGATATATTGCAGGCTTGTATTATAGAATTTCAAGGTAGCTAGGACATGCACATATCTTTAATTGAATTCGCATATAATAACAGTTATCAAGCTAGCATTGGCGTGGCTCCATATGAAGCCTTGTATGGTAGAAAGTGCAAAACACCTATATGTTGGGATGGGTCAGTGAAAGGTGAACGGAGCAGTCAGCATGAACATGCTCTGTTTCTATATACAGTGGAAGTGCGATGCACGAAATGAAGTTCCGGGCGCACAACAGCTGTAGGGGAGCCTAGATTGTCGTTACAAACCTACGGAACAGACTCCTTAACGATCTATATGTGCATGCATATGTATTTCAGTGTACAAGTATGCTCTATTTCGTAAACAAAAACAAAGAAAAAAACGAACCTTTGTCCTAGCAATCCAAATCAGGAACGACCTTACTTCCTTGGGTATCCACACACGTCGGTGTTGAAGATGCTAGTTCCGGCTTGATCGAAACCTTTGAGCTACGGTTTAAGCTTCACAAAGCTTACCAAGCTCTTTCTCTTTCTAACCTTTCTCTTCCTCTCTCTTCTGGTTTCTGCCTTGTTTCACAACCAAAACACTACACCACGTTTTGCTTCACCAAGCTCTTGTTAGTTAAAGAAGAGGAAGAGACTTTGGTTTCAAAAACCACATAAAGGAAAACAAAAGAAAACAGAGAAAGAAAAAAATATGTTTTTCTTCTTTGCTTGCTTACCGTATTTTGTGTGTATTTTTTCATATATATATATATATGTGTGTGTGTGTGTATTAACAAGCTTAACACTTAAGCTTTCTTTCCACCGACTCCAAAAATATCAAAAGAGATAAATGCAAAAATGGATGAGTCATGATATTTATGTCGGCAAAATGCATGTGTATAAATCATATACATGCACTCCTTTAATACATATATATACATACATTAATGCATTAATATATTATTAATACATTTATACATTATAACATTATAAAAATAATATATATATATATATATATTAATCAAATTAACTGTATATATATATATATGAATCAAATTAACATATATATATCAAAAAGAGAAAGAGAGAGATACATATATATACATTTATATATATATATACATGTATAGTAATAAATATCTTACATATATATATGTATATATCAATAATATATATTAGATATCTATAATAATATTAATATAATTAATAATTATATTTTATGATTACTATAATCATATTAAAATATAATAATAATATATCAATATTATTACATCCGCAAATCATATTTACGGTATCCCAAAATTAAACCGAAATATTTTTTACGCATACGCGTGCTAGCGCGTTAGAGCCGAAAAATATATTCTTTACAATAAAGAATCGAATTGCTACCCGATCAATATCTGTACAATATCATTAACTAGTTAATGATTATTGCATAATAGCAATAGCCATCATCATTAAGTAACCGACTATGTGTGTGACCCCTTGGGTTCACTGTGAACTGGACATGGGTGGACATGAACTCCTTCGTATCTCTTCGGTACAACTCTTTGCAACCAAAGTTCCCAATGATCATGTGCAACCTCTAGCAAGATGCTACAACCCCCAGACACTAATGAATCCAAATAATCGTACGTACATGTAATAAAGTCCCTTTGCTGTTAACTCCCGATCGAGTGCGGGTCATGGAATCGTCAAACCCGTAACTCAATCATACGAACAAGATTTCGAATCATATACAGGAATCATGTATCCAACACCTTTCCAGAAACACATACTCTAGCCAGAGATTTCATTTCCCATATATGACATCCCTGCCTAGGATCTCAAGCTCTAATATCTAAGCTAGCAAATTTCGTCTTGGTCATCATCTGTCCTCTTACACCTAAACACATTGCTAGCAAGCTTCTTTCACTAGGCGTGGCTAGCTCGGTGCAATATACACAAGTAAACGATGTGCCTCAATGCAGAGGGCAGCCGTGATACCTCAGGTCAAAAGACCAGCGGTACACTAGTACGGCTGTGTAACGTATCATTGACAGTGGATAATCACTCATGTGATTCGTCACGTTTGGTCACGTTCAATAACACGCACTCTAACGTATTACTCATGTTTATGCTCTTGTGACATGAGAGTCATCACCCAACTATTAGTATCAAATATTAATCTTTGGTAGCATCAAAAATGCCAGTCACGCAATGTCATACCCCATATAATAATACCTCAACTAGGAACTAATTTGGATGTATTTAGATCAGACTCTATACTCATATCTGTAACTCTTTATAGATAGAGTCATGACGTCATAATACATTACTGGATCTCATTCTACATTTTATATATAATACTTATATATATACGCAACTATATATGCAAAATGATATAGATGCCATTTTATTAATCATAAATTAATTTACAATAATTTACAAAATTATATATACATAAGGATGATATCCCTAAATCGTATGATACGATTAGTTTTAGGGCATATCTCCAACAAAAGGAAGTTAGAAAGTATGGAATTGATAGAAACTACTACTGAGAAGATTAAGATCATTCATAAGAGATTAAAAGTGGCACAAGACCAATATAAGTCTTATGCTAATCACTGACGAAGAGCATTAGAGTTTGATGTAGGTGATATGATTTTTTTGAAGATATCTCCTTAGAAGGGAGTGACTCAGTTTAGAAACTGAGGAAAGCTTCAACCTCGATATATTGGGCCTTTCACAATCACCGAGAGAATTAGCCCAGCAGCATATAGACTAGAATTACCTACAGAGATTTAACAGATACATGATGTTTTCCATATTTCAATGTTGAAGAAATATATTCCAGATCCTTCCCATATCATTAGACCTCTACCCTTTGAACTTCGAAAGGATTTGAATTATGAAGTAAAACCGGTAGCACTCTTGGATCGACTAGAACGAGTGCTAAGGATTAAAGTAATTCCCATGATAAAAGTCTTATAGTAGAATGCCACATTTGAAGAAATGACATGAGAACCTGAACATTAAATATGATAACAATACCCCTACTTATTTCATTGACCAATGTAAATCAAATTTTAATTTCTAAATGGCATAACATATTGTCATTTCTAACATGGAGAGTAAAATTTTGGTGACAAAATTTTTATAAGGAGGATAAAACTTGTAAACCTTGTATTTTAAACATAAGAATGGCATGGTTAATTAATGACATTCATGTATGCATTTGCATGTATATATGGGTAGTTGACACACAATCGAGGCTTAGGTGATTTAAGTTAACTCATAGTATAAGGATTAAATGAATTTGGTTATGAGCATTCCAATATGCCATAAATGTTGTCCACATCTCCAGTGGCACATTAGCAAGCATTTCCATCTCAAGCTATGGAAATGGAGCTGATTGTTTAGGTTAAGAAACTTAGAGTACATGTGAGGATTACGTCGGTTCCTCTTGGTCAGGTAACTGTACCCTACGAGGTTTGCCCTTTCCTTTTCCCATATGTAGAGACATATTTCTACAAAAAGAAATGAGATTTATTCATATATGCTTTACAACAGCATATACTTATCTACTACTTGACTCACTTATTGCCATTTGATAATTTAAAAATCATTTTCAAAACTGTTTTCAACCTATTTTAGAAAATTATCAAACTATTTTCAAAACATTTAAAAGCATTTTTTCAAAATCAAGTGCCTAATACCACTAAAATTGCCATGCTCTAATCCTAAGGTCTACTTGTGACAATCATTAAGACTATTCTGATACAATCCATACACCTAAAATATATCAAGAGTACTTGTAAGGCTTCCTGTAAACCATAAACTTCTGAAATCAATTTATAAACACACTTCCCGTCTATGGGAATATTATTAAAGAATTGATCTCCATGATCAGTTCATTCACAATATGATAATTTAATAGAACTATCAATTTAGAAAATCATTTACATATGGGTTGAACAAAATAAAAAATTGTTATGTTAAACATTTAGTTTCAGTACTTACATATTTCCCAGGAAATTCATATCCAAATAAAATACATTATCCGCGGATGGCGTTTTCTGTACAGAGATCTGTTTATCTGATATAAACTATGATATTTCCTCTGAATATGTTTAGACTTCTAGTGAGACCTTGGCTTCTTAGCCTGGGCTATAGCTCCATTATTGTCGCAGTACAAAGCTACTGGGTCAATTATGGAAGGAACAACTCCGAGTTCTGTAACAAACTTATGGATCCAGACAGCCTCTTTCGCAGCTTCAAAAGCAGCGACATACTCAGCTTCTGTAGTGGAGTCAGTTGTGGTAGTCTGTTTGGAACTCTTCCAACAGACAGCACCTCCATTACATAGAAAAACAAATGCAGAGATAGACTTTCTATCATCTACATCTGATTGGAAATCA
>JAXCLQ010071649.1:0-11611 GCA_035584115.1 Cedrela odorata
TTTTCTCTTGAATATCATAAAGCAAAACCTTTACTTAAGCATCGGAGGGTTTTCACCAGACTACCGGCTTTTACCCCCATAAGTTTTGTTGTGATTTTAGGTTAAACAACTTCCAAGCAAAATGAAAAAGACTGACACTAGAGATGACAATTTTGCTTGCAAACCTGCTATTACCCGATCCTCATAGAACAAGTTTGGTATGCTTTTTAGCGAGTTTGGGAAGGATTTAATAAATCAATTTAAAATCCGCAACCGATTTGGAAAAGATATGAGTGTGAATATCCACAACGGATATCTGCGAATTTTTTTCTCAAAATTTATTCCTAAACAATCATTTTTTAAATATTTTTATTCTACAACAATCATTCTATAGAATATATATTTATTTTTTTCCTCTAATTATTAAATTATATATATATATATATAAACTTTTAAATAAAATTATTTAATTTAAATTAGAGATATGAGCTATTGATACATGCTATTCAAGGATAGATAAAAAATAATGAGATGATAATATTAAATATTATATATTAACTTTAAATTTCATATTTGTATAAATTAATATCACTATTTTAATTCAAAATTTTAAGATTTGGTACGAGTATGTTATTGAATTTTTTTTTGTGAATGTAGATGCGATTTTGGAGATATCATCCCAAATCCAATCCGCTGCCATCCCTAATTGACGCTGGTACATTGAGTCCCTAGAAGAATTTTCGCTACCTCAACATCTGACGTCATCTGTGGGAATTCTAAAGAAAAAGTCAGGAACAGCTCCAACTAAAAGGAAAACCACGGCGACCATGCGAACTTACGTAACTAGTACCCGAACAATAACAATGGGAAACCTCTAAGATAATCCCCTTGAGGAGATAGTGGCAATTAACCAAATCGATGATAATCGACCGCTACCTTTGGAAGGTGTAAATCATGGATCAAATGCTTCATCTAAGCATCAAAATTCCTTTAACCCAAGAGCCAAAGAAACTGCATGGTTGGTTAAGAAGCTAGCCGATAACGAAAAACAATATGCAGAAAAAGATAGACAGATTCAAACTTCAATTGAAGAAGTTACGAAGATAAAAAGAATGCTTCAAGCCGATTCTCATGAGATAGGAACACCTATACCAGTAGAGGTCGTGGAAAATAACGTTTCAAGTGTTCCGTATACCAAGAATCACAAAGCCAATCTTCAACAACATATCACCAGAAAGAGATACATAACCGCGAAAAAAGGAAAAAAAAGATTTTCAACTATCCATTTAGAGAGTTATAAAGAAAACACACTACTTTCAAGTTTATTAGAGAACCCGAACTAAAATCCCAATATTCCTCTAATAATTCAGCAACTGTTCATAAGTAGAGGTAAGAAAACACTTTCGGTTTAGAAGACATGAGAACGTTCCTTCATCGAAAACTGCGAAAGGAGAGAGAAAGTCCTCAACAAAGTTTATCTCGAGGAAGGAAGCCTAGGGAACGCAACAACAAGGTTGACAATTTAAATGCTTGCATCAGAAAGTTGGTAGAGGAGTTAAAGGACTAGAGAAAATAAGGACAAGAAAAGGATGATGAGCTAACATCTCATTTGGGATTACATTCAAAATCCACATGTGGCAACTACTACAGATCTTTGAGACATATTCTAAAACCCCAAACATGTCTCTCAAGCCTATAAGGTTTCTTAGGTACCTGTCACTTTTATAACTATTCACATAAATTTGTCTCTCCGAGATCTTTTCAAATCATTTCACAAGTAAAAGTATATTTGATTTATAAAAATATAGGGTACATAACCGAATACATTATTTTTAATCCATAAATAATTATATACAGAAGTTTCTCAAAACAAACTCAGTGAATTAAAATAAATAAATCAGTGAGTCAAGGATGAAAATGCTACCTGAGGGTTATCCTTAATTAATCACCACCACCAAATAACACTCTTTTCTACGCCTAATTACCTGAAACTGAGAGGTGGGGGAGGTGAGTATAAAAATAAAATTATACATAAAACATGGTGATATGAGTATATTTCAAGAAAATATTTATAGATGCATGAAAAATAGTTTATTTCAAAGAAATCATAGCTTATTATTCAAAAGTCATTAGGCTGACTCCCTTTCTTGGTGATTATCTTAACTGTGAGTAAACCCCGAGACTGTCAGTGGGTTTTATATAAGGAAAGCAATGCTTTTTTAACTTAAAACAATTATTTAAAAACTGGCCTACCACTGACGTTGGCCTCGAGTAATCACATGGTAATACTCTTGACTATTCTCGACAATCCTACAGGTGGGCAATTTCTTAACATCATTATCTCTTATACCTGCCTCACCTGTGGTGCACTCACTTAGGCGATCTTTAATAGGTCAGTCCATAGGCTATTTCCCTGTTACTACCATATCAAATAAATCTAGCCCTCTCGGCCATATTACCAACACAATCAATATTAAAATTCAAGAATATAATAATTTATAAACATGTCATCATTAACAATATAAAAAAGTTCTACAATTTTATTATCAATCTTGGCCTCATGGCCACATATATATTAATTCAACCTACAGGCCATTCATATTTAATTCAAATCAATAATAATAAAACTATTTCTTATTTCGTAAAGCAATAAGTTTCATAAAATAGTTTGAAAGAATGAAAAAATGTATAATTCCACTCACAACAAAGGGAGGGTAAATACTCCCTACTATTGATCATCGCTTTTAGTAAATCCCTCTCTTAGGTTCTCGGTGCCTAATACCACAATTGGATAATATAATGAATTCCAGAATTCCAAATAATTAACAAATATGCACTAAATGAATTGTTCAGAGGAAAAAATGTCTAAATTTTCTTAGACGACACATATCACTTTACGAGGCTTAACTAATGAGGGTCATTTATCCGATTTTCAATAATGAAATTCTATGGCCGTAAATATTCTAAGTTCACGTTTTCGTCTAAGATGAATATATATATATATATATATATATTTTAAACATTCAACGTACATTTATCATCATATGCTTTCAATTATCGTAAATCAACACAAATCTACATTTCTTATGCAAAATTAATGGAAATTTTGAATAAATAGTAAATCCCTAAATTCAAAATGTTCCAATATCTTAAAATCAAAACTATAACAAGTTAATGGGCTTACCAATAATCTATAGAAACCTTTAGGAATCTTAAATCACCGTTTAAACGAAAAAGTCTCAATTTTTCTTTGAAACACAAATTTCTTCCTTGTTATTTCTTGCCTTTTCTAGCCCAAAAATTGGTACCAAATTGAAGAGAAGAGGATGGGTAATAATTTGCATCAAAAATTTGAAAGAAAACGAAAGGAATTTTAGTAGATTAAAAGAAATAAAGAAGGAGAGAGAGAAAGAACGAATTTTAGAAAGAGTGATAATTTTAAGTTTTAGAGAGAGAGAAGCATAAGAAACTATTAGGGGTTGAGTGTATATATAGAAAATAGTAAAAAGACCAAAATGCCTATGAAAATCTTTAAAAATTTCTGAAAACCCCAAATTTCCCTTTAAACCAGTTGATCGTTTCCTTGAACCAATCGACTAGTTCCGTTTCTTCCCCCGACATGGCTATTGTCGATCGACCGGTTCCCTAATCTGGTAAACCAATTCTACTTTTCCCTATTTTTTATTCTTTTGGACGATTGATTCCCTTACCCGGTCAACTAATTTTATATTTTCGTGTATTCGAAACTGTCAACATTCAATCAACAAACTCCAAAAACTCGAAAATTTTAAAGTGAGACCCAATATATGTTATCTCAAAGTATTCAATACTCGTTATACTTATATCATGAGTTGACTTAAGTCACCTAAGTCTCATTAATGTGTCAATTAATCTTTAATAATACATGTGTGAAAATGAATGTCATGCAATGACTATTTTACTCTTATGTTTGAAAAATAGTTCTCAAAAAATCATGAGTCTTGTTCTTCCCAGAAAGTTTAAGATGCCTCAAATAAATCTCTTTACGGGAAAAACTGACCCATCCTTGCATATTGATTTTTATAGAAAAATGATGTTGACCCTAAGGCTTGATGAATCCCAGATGTGCCACTTGTTTCCGTTGACATTAGAAGGACAAGTAAGAAAGTGGTTTACTAGTTTAACCTCCAGTAGCATCCATAGCTTCTAACAGTTATATGAAGTATTCATTAACGAGTTCAAATGGGTGACTGTTAGTCTTAAAACTCTTACTTCGTTGCTGCTCATAAGTAAGGGGAAGGAGAAAGTCTTAGAAGCTTCGTTAAGAGATACTATATGAAAGAATGGAATTGGGGGCTTATCATCACTTCCTAAAATTGGAAGGTCTCAGGAGGGTTTATGAGTAGACTGAGGATGGTATACAATACAAAAACCATCTGTCACTACCTATAAAATAGCTTGGAGGAAGTTGTTGAACGAGGTCTAAGTTGAAGATCAGATCACCCTCAAGCTAAAAAAAGAAAAGGTAGGGAGCATCACCTCACAATGAGATACGAAACCAAAAGACGGGCTCGAGAAGGAAGCGGGATGACAAGAGGAATTTCCGAGTTACCCATAAAAAGGGGATCAAATACCTCGACATAAACAGAACAAGTAATAGGGAATATAATTTTCCAATGAAGGGATAACGTTCGCCAAGAAGACTTGACTCGAAAACAATGGCCCAAGCCCAAAAAGAGAGAATCTTTACTCTCTTAAACACCCCTCTCTCGCAATTTCTACAAGAAATCAATAAATGGGAAACTATACTGATGGAGCCTCGTCCTATAAAAACAAAGCTTAATGGGAACGTAAAAAGTAAATTCTGCGAATTCTACTAGAGCGCTGAGTACCTAACTAATAAATGTTTTGACTTTAAGAATTAGGTCGAGGTACTCATCAAAAATAATTATTTGCTTGATTTTGTAGCAAAAAAGAACAATTCAATATACTCACTGCCAAATTTCACCTCGGGCATTCACATTATGAATTTAAGAGCCGAGAAAAAGCAAAAGAACACCTCAGCACCGATTATGTTCACAAATGAAGATAAGATGGTGGTACATTATCCTCAAGACGATGCTCTAGTAATAACATTAGTAGTAGAATCAGCTCAGGTCAGTCAAATATTAGTAGATATAAGAAGTTTGACTGATATCATCTTCAAAAAAATCTTAGACTCCCTGACAATCGAAGATTTGAGGCTGAGGCCCGCCGAAACTTTTCTTTATAACTTCGGAGAATATACATATACCTGTTGGGAATAGTATAACTTTTTATCACTATTAGAGAAAAATTGTATTAAAAACTACGATGGTTGAATTTTAAGTAGTCAATCTCAAAATGTCCTATGCCATAATTCTTGAAATACCCTTCCTTAAGGCTACAAAGGCAATAGAAAGCATAAATTACCTAAAGTTAAAGTTCAAGACAGGCAAAGGTATCAGAGTCATTAAGAGAAGTCAAAAAGAAGCATGATCATGTTTCGCAGCCTTTTCAAAAAGCTTGTATTGCCTATCGAAACAACCTTGGGGAGAAATCTTTGAAGTTAATAGCAAGAACTTACACACGAACGAGTAAAGAAAATTTTAAAAAAGAAGGCCAAACAAAATAGCGCATCACTAACGTTAGAGCTAGCAAAAAACTTAAATCTATTGTCTTGAACCAAGAAACCCCCTGGAAAACAGTTAAAATTGGCTCTCATCTCCCTAAGGAATAGAATAGGATACTTAAAAACATTCTGAGACAGCATATGGATCTATTCGCATGGACACATAAAGTTATGTCTGGGATTGACCCTTGAATAATTTTCCATTGGCTTGTAATTAACCACCAGTACAAGCTTGTAAAATAGAAATGGCGACTATTTAATGCCAAATGAAGAGATGCAGTGCATGCCGAGGTTGAAAAATTGATAAAGGCCCATTTTATTAGAGAAGTGCATTATCTAGAATGGGTATTAAATGTGGTTATGGTCAAGAAAGCTAACAAAAAGTAGAGAATGTGTGTAGATTTCATAGACCTAACAAAGTCTGTCATAAAAATATCTTTTCGCTCCTCAGAATCGATTAGCTGGTAGATTCAACAACAGGACATGAGTTGCTAAGCTTCATGGAAGCATCCTTGAGATATAATCAGATTAAGATATACGAGCTGGATCAAGAGAAAATCGTATTTATCATTGACTAAGGTTTATACTACTACAGAGTAATGCCTTTTGGGCTAAAGAATACAGGGGCTACATTCTAGAGACTGGTTAATCAGGCCTTTAAACCCTTGATTGGAATAATCATGGAAGTCTAAGTTAACAATATGATCACTAAATCATTAAAGGCTCGAGACCCAAAACACTTAAAAGAAACATTCTCCTATCTAACAAAATACAATATGAAGCTGAATCCCGAAAAGTGTACATTTAGAGTCCAGGCTGGAAAGTTCTTGGGATATATGGTCAGTGAACATGGCATCAAAGCTAATCCACAAAAGATCAAGGCTATATTGGACCTCAAATCCCCATCTACCTTAAAAAAAACTACAAAGTCTGACCGGAAAATTAACAGCATTAAGCAGGTTCTTATCCAAGACAACTGACAGGTTTTTCCCTTTCTTTCGGATCATGAAAAAAGGGAAAAAGATTAAGTGGACTAAAGAATGAGAGAACAACTTCCAAGAGCTTAAACGACACCTCGCATCCCTACCACACCTGATAAGCCCTGAAATTGGAGATATGTTGTACATTTATCTTGCAGTGAGCGACCATTCTGTAAGCTCAGTCCTAGTAAAGGAGAATTCAGAGAATATCGATCTCATTTACTACATTAGTAAGGCATTGTTAGACACTGAATTGAAATAATAAGGCGGAGTATAAAGCTCTAATCGTAAGGAATAATTTAGCTTAGGCTTTAGGAATCACAAGCTTTAACATTTACTGTGATTCTCAACTAATAGCCAACCAAATTAATGAATAATTTCAAGCTCATAAAAATAACATGTAAGCTTACTTAGAGAAAACTAAACAACTCCTAGATACCTAAAGGATTGTCATGAAAAAAAAATCCCAAGGTTTAAGAACTCAAGAGTAGACATTCTGGTAAAACTAGCATCGACTTTTAAAGGTAATACTTTTGCCTTACTTCCAATCAAAGTTCAGAAGTAGAAAAGCATTGATGTCAACAACGACCGACCCTCTATAGCACAGATCGACTCTCACCGTAGTTGGATAAAAGAGATGAAATCTTATATCCAAGAAGGAAAACTCCTAGAGCATAGAAATGAAGCGAGATGGGTCAAAAACAAGTCGGCAAGGTATATCGTTATTGGCAGAAAATTATATGAACGAGGCTTCAACATCCCATATCTCAAATGTCTCAGACCTGAAAAAGCGACACGGGTTCTAGATGAAATTCATCATGGAGTTTGAGGAGGACATGGGAGAGCTCGTTCCATAACACATAAAATTCTAAGGCAAGGATATTACTGACCAACACTCTCACAAGATGCGGTTCAGGTGGTGAAAACTTGTCATAAATGTCAGGTATGTAATGACATTCCAAGATAACCCTCTGAGAAGCTGTAGTCCTTGATGAGTCTCTAACTATTTTTCTAATAGGGATTGGATCTCATTAACCCTATGCCCACCACTCGAGCTAACACAAAATACGTCATAATGGTCATTGATTACTTAACCAAGTAGATAGAAGCTGAGTTGTTAGCTGCCATCACAGAAAAGAAAGTCACGGCATTTGTCAAGCAGAACATTATTTATCATTTCATGATAACCCAATTGCTAATCGCAGACAACAGAAAGCAATTCGATAACTCAAATTTTAAAGAATTCTGTGTGAAATTTTCAATTTTCCTTAAGTTGGTAATGCTTGCCCACCCAAAGACTAATAAGCAAGTAGAAGCTACAAATAAAGTAATCAAGAAAGCGCTAAAAAATAAGCTCAAGTAGCATAAGGGTGTTTGGATTAATAAGCTTCCCCAAGTCTTTTAAGACTAAAGGATCACTCCAAAGGTAGTCACTAGCGATACCCTTTACAGCTTGACCTTTGGATGTGAGGCAATGATCTCCGTCAAAGTCCATATACCAACTTTTCAAATTGCCAACTATGATTAGGCGAGTAATAACCAGAATATGCGCTTGAAGTTAGATCTGCTTGAAGAAAAAATGGGTCAAGTGATGATAAAGGTAGTGGCCTACCAACAAAGAGTATCCAGGTATTACAACAAGCACGCTCAACACCGCACTTTCTAAGTTGAAGATTGGGTCTTAAGATAAGTTACCTTGAATACCAAAGTACCATGAGATGGTGTTCTCAAGGCTAATTGGGAAGGGCCATATAAGGTTACCCAGATTTTAAGGTTAAGAGTTTACAAGTTAGAATCTCTAGATGGAAGTAGGGTCAAGAAATCATGGAATGCAGAATGATTAAAGTTGTATTACCTTGATAAATGATCAGAGATTTGTAAAATCTTTTGCCCAAGAAATAAATAAATTTGTTATTTTTCACTAGTAAAAGATTCCTAGTAACAAAGATACACTGATCAATAGGTAACCTCAAAGACGAGGAGTAAAGAATAAAAAGGTCTAAGATAATATTATTCATGGCTCGAATAAGCCTTAAGGCCGACCTCAAGACGTATAAAAGTAAGAATGATTTTCAAATGGCTAATTTCTACAGTAATCTCAGGGTAATATTATCCATAATTCGAATAAGTCCTGAGGTTGACATCAAGACATATAAGAACGAAATAGTTCATGGAAGATTAAATTTTACGTCCATCTCGGGACAATATTATTTATAGCTCAAATAAGCCATAAGCCAAGTCTTAGAACGTATAAGAGCGCAGTAATTCTCAAACGGTTAACTTCCAAAATCATCTTAGAGTAATATTATCCATAGCTCGAATAAACTCTGAGCAAGATCTTAGGATATACAAGAGTTAATGATATCATGAGAAAAATTGATGATATCAAACATAAATATATGATATGTTTTTTATAATAACTAAATTAAATATGTTTTAAATTTGTCTTAGAATCTTGAGTGAATATGCTTGAATTTATTCATTAACAAATCTCTGTCCAAGTGTATTAAAAGCAAACAGATCGATATGGGAGGAAACGAATTGATACAAGTTCAATAACAGATCGATACATCAAAAAAGATCGATACCAAGAAATAAGGATATCGATATTTGCTAAGACAGTGACTTCAGATGAAATCACTAATACAACCAGATCGATACATGACCTTCACAGAGAGTTGCAAAATAATTACAGTGATAACTAAATGGATACATGGCTTTCACAAAGAGTTGCAAAATAATTACAGTGGTAACCAGATCGATACATGGACATCAATAGATCAATACATGATCTTTACAAAGAGTTGGAAAATAATTATGGAGCAGACTAGATCGATATCCAACAGAAACAAATCGATATACTGAAATCCAAAAATACTTTCAATACAAACAAATTGATACTTGGAGAAGTGAAGATCGATACCGGGATACAAATCATACTCGGGATTTAAAGAGATCGATACATGAAGAAACAAATTGATACTCTTTCTGAATTTAAGGTTTAATGGTAACTTTTGCAGCATTAATGACGAACATTAAATGTACCAAATCAAGCCGTTAGACATGGGTAGCTTCACAAAACGAATAGATATAAATAAAAGATATATAGTGAAGTTTTAGAGAAGAATTACTTGCAATCAATATCAACGAGAAATCATTTAACAGCACTGAGATACGAAAACATTGAACTTTCTCTCTCTACTATAACTCTTTCAAATCTTGTGTGAGAGAAATTTTTCTTATGAAAAGCTTATTGAAATACTCACTTTAGTGTGAAAGCAAAAATCAAAAATATATTTGTAATTTGGTTTTGGGTAATTCTTCACCCGCACCAAAAAAAATCTTTGTGGTTATTCTTCATCCGTATAAAAGAGTGTAAGGTTTCCTTTCACCTTAGAAAGAGTGTACTAGACTACTCTTGTCCCATCAAAACAAGAAATTAGTGGAATCTCGTTGAAAGTCTCTTGCATCCGAGGGAGTGGACGTAGGACAAGATTTGCCAAACCACTATAAAATTGTGTTTATATTTATTACTCTAATTACTATTTCATTATTGCACTACATTATATTCGATTTTATTTACTAAATTTTAAAAACTCAATTCACCCCTTTCTTGGATATTGCCAACTAGGCCAACAAGTGGTATCATAGCCTGACTCAATCAAATAGGATTTACAACCTTGAGGAATAAATTAAAATGGCATCTAACAGTAATCTTACACAAATAGTAGAGGGATAATTTACAAACAGACCACCATTCTTTAATGGAACAGATTATGCTTATTGGAAAAAGATGATGCAAATCTTTTTATCAACATTAGATTTTGAAATCTTAAATATAATAGAAGATGGATACTATCCACCCACAACTGAGGATGAAATCATTAGAGAGAGAAAACTAAAACCAAAAAGGGAATGGACTCCCAAAGAGAGAAATAGGTTCATCTTAAATGGAAAGGTAATGAACATTTTATATTGTGCTTTAGATAGAGCCGAATTCAATAGAATTTCAGGATGTGAAATGGCTAAATCAATTTGGGACTTACTAGAAGTCACACATGAAGGAACTAGTAGAGTTAAAAACTCTAAAATTAGTATGTTAGTTCATGATTATGAACTGTTTAAAATGAAATCACATGAAAGCATAAAAGACGTGTTTACTCGTTTAACTGATATCACTAATGATTTAAAAGCTCTTGGTAGAATTTACTTAAATG
Source organism: Cedrela odorata (assembly GCA_035584115.1). Classification (NCBI taxonomy): domain Eukaryota; kingdom Viridiplantae; phylum Streptophyta; class Magnoliopsida; order Sapindales; family Meliaceae; genus Cedrela; species Cedrela odorata. The sequence goes on from JAXCLQ010071649.1 coordinate 10,806, forward strand.
CAGATATTGTAACAAAAATTCTAAGGAGTTTACCTAGAAGTTGGGAAACTAAAGTTAAGGCAATTAGGGAGGCAAAGGATTTGAGAACCTTACATTTCGAGGAACTTCTCGGATCGCTCATGACATACGAGCTTGAAAGTAGACAAAATGATGATAAGGATAAAGAAAAGGGCAAAAGAAACATAGCACTAAAGAGCACCAAAAAAGAAGAAAATGAAGATGAAAGTGAACAAGACTCAGATGAAGATAATTTTCTTCTCATGGCCTGAAAATTCTTCAACAAAGGTTTAAAGGAAGAAACTGGAAAAGAAGAGACTATCCAAGAAAGGATAGATTCTAGAAAATCTTTGAAAATGAAAAAGAAAAAGGGAAAGAAATCATTTGCTATGAATGTAAGAAATCTAGGTATACACAACCCAAATGTCCACTGAGAAAATATAAGAAGGACAAAAACAAGAAGAATGCAATAAAAGTGACATGGGATGACTTATTTAGTGAAGAAAGCTCATCATCATTGGAAACCGAGCGTACAAATTTCTACCTCATGGGAAAACTAGAAGATGAGGTAACCTCTCTATATCAAAACTCTTCATTTTATGACACATGTTCAAATAGTGATGATGATTTATTAAATGAAGACTTGAATACATTATATAAGAATTTAGAAATAATTTTTAGGTTTTATATGCAAAATATAAAGAAGCAAAGAAAAAGAACTCCTTGGTATTAAATGAAAATGACTCATTAAAAATAAAAGTTAAAGAACTAGAAATTAAGAATGAATCTAGCTCATCTAATGAACTTGA
>JAXCLQ010071650.1:0-11610 GCA_035584115.1 Cedrela odorata
CATTTAATGTCTACCATATTTTCAAACTTACAAAACTAGGCTCATACAGTGCTGAACGTAAATTACAGGTGTTACAGCAGTAATTTTTATAAATTCATATTTTACTTAAATAAAATAGTTTTGTAAAATATGAGAAATGATTTTCTATTTTATAAGAATGCATTGTATATGATTTTATGCATGAAAAACTCACTAATGATTTCGAAGTTATCTCGACCAAGGTGAAGGTCGAAAAAGTATAGCTAGTCCAGTTTTGTTTGTTTAAAATTGTATGTAGACCTATGAATTATTTTATGATTATTTGGCTTTAAATGCAATATGTATATACCTTTGAATTATATTGTAAAGTGATCCCAATATCATGAATTTAAAAATGTGTGTACATTTATGTGTAAATATATATATATATATATACACACACACTTTATTTACTTACTGAGTATAGTTGTATACTTACTTCTCATTATTACAACTTTCAGGTTAGGCGCTCTAGTATTCGCTGGACTAGTAGTAAGCTTTCTTATTGACTCACACTTATAGATTGTCTCATTGGATAAATGTATTTGAATTTTGTAAAGTATTTGTAAACTAAATATTTAAGTAAATAATTTTCATAATATTGTTTTATTATTTGATAATTGTTGTGGATGAATTGATCATGAATGATCAATTTTTTTTATGGTGATTCCTTTGATGATAACTATTATTTATAAATTGTTTTCAAGGTTATTGGTTGATAGAAAAGCTTTATAGACTCTTTTAATACATTTCGAATATAAATAGTGTATCATAAAGGTCTGTAGCAATTGTTACGGGCAGAGCTTAGGTTCGAGGTGTGAAAGAAATGGTCCACATTAGCATAGGAACCCTCCATAATATTATTCTTGTACTTAACAAAAGTCACAGTCAGAATGAGTTCAGTTCGGGTTAGGTAACTTATAGAAGAGATCAATGTATATTCAGATCGAGAACAAATGAGTCTGTCCTCATATTGTACTCTCGAGCACAATAAGTCCTCATATTAAAATTAAGAACTAGAAGATTGAAGACAAATCAAGTTATTCTCTGGTTATATTTATGAGAAGTTTTAATTCATTAAGGTTTCATCACTTGAGTTGAAATTTAGCAAAACTCTTTTTCAACTATATTCCTAATGGATAAGGAAGGTAAAACTTAGTAGAATTTTGGGCAAAATAAATAAATGAGTCATATTAAAATATAACTTTATTAGGAGTTTTATTCCATTTATGATAATAAAATATTTGGAATCTATAAATAGAATGAAAGGCATAAGAAAATCCTCTTATTCTTGGCTGTTATTATGTCAAAATGCATATAAAAAGCATTGAGGGACAAAAAAAAAAAGAACTACATACAACCACTCCAATTAAAGATAACTCTTTACTGAATGTTTTAGAGGGTTATCAATGAAATTTCGGCACTCCTGATCCGTTTTCTATCTTCAGGAATCATCGGAGCGTCAGCAAAGCAATCTGAGTTCTTCGCTGAAACCATCCGATCCGAGGACATTTCTAAAACCTGAGAACACGGATTTCAGCAAATTCCTTCCCGTGAAAAAATAAATCTTGTGTTGACAATTGACAGGCGAAAATTAAGTTCAACAGTTACGCCAGTTGTGAAAAATTGAATAAAAAGCTATCATTATCAAAAGATATGGTAACTTTTGAAGCAAACAGTGTGAGCAAAAGGAACAAAGAGGAGGAACATGAGAGCATAAATGACAGTTCAGATGAGCAAACGCCTACGATTTGAACATTATAGAGAAAATTCTGGAACAACCAAACGTGACAAGGGAAATTCTAGAAATACTGAAAGGTTTGAGACTCGATGCAAAGGAAATACTCCCCAAAGCAAAAGTGAAAATACTATCTAAAAAGTAGCAAAAATTGGAGGATAAGGGAAAAAAAAAGAGACGATGAGAGAGTAGGAAGAGATAAGGGAAATAAAAGAGACGATGAGAGAGTAGGAAGAGATAAGGGATCTTCTGAAGAGTATGAGAATTTGGGACGACTGTTAACAAAGTTAACAGCAGCACAAAAGGGAAAATTCCTCAAGATAAAGGGGATAAAGAGATTAGAAGACATCAAGGATTACCTCCTCAACAACCAACGTTTTTCAGCAAACGAGCAAAATGAGCGATAACCTGAAAAGTCGCATGAAAGGGAGATAGGAGGTTGAGAAGGATCACTTGCAAAAAACATGTCCCAACGCAATGCGAGGCACATTCTGCTTAAAAAGAGTAGACAAGACGATGAAGAACAAGAGATAGAATAAAGATGGATAGATGATGAGATTTTTCAAGAAAGATAGTATCTCTTCGCTAAACAAATAAGGTGTAAAAACCGGCTCATAGCCGTATGTAAGAAAAGAGCTCAAAAAAGTTAAGGAAGAATTACAAGAGTTAAAGGTGAGGACAAGGACAATCTAAATAAAAAAATGAGAGTATATACGAAACCAAGTCACCTCAAACCAAGCAAATCTTTGACTTAAAACTTTTCAAAAAATTTAAACTTTTGCAAATAACCCATACATTGACAAAATCGGCCATACCATATATTTGGAAAGGTACTAAACTTTAAACTTTAAACCGTGGATTTATTCCTATGATTAACAAGAATCATCGTTGTTTCGAATTTGAACTTGATAATTACATAGAGAAATGGTTAGTAAAAAATTAAAAATGGTAATCAAACTAAGTCTGGCATAGTTTGTTAGGATGCTCGAGACTATTTATCTGCAACTTATAAGGAAACTCAACCAATTGTTATGAAAATAGGAGGCTTTGCCTTCCATACAAATATAGGTGGCCTTACCTACCATATAAGCACAATAATAAATAGGAGGCTTTGCCTACCTTATAACCACAATGATAAAGTAGGAGGCTTTGCCTTCCATATAATCACAATAATAAATAATGAAGATGAAATAAATAACACACAGATTTACGTGGAAAACCCCAAATTAAATAGGATGAAAAATCATGGGCAAAGTAGAAGAATTCACTATAGAAATTGTGATTAAAAACTTCTCTTTAACTACAAGAAGAATACAATTGCAGAACACTCTCTCAAGTTGAGAAGTTAAAAGATTGAGAGGATTTGAGAAGGGATACAAATGAATGAAATGAACCCTCCTATTTATAGGAGAAATTTCATTCACTATTCAATAAAATAATAATAATAAATATTGTTATTTTATTATATATATTATATTAATATTAATATAATATATATCTTCTTCTTTCGGTGCAGCACTTCACATTCGCCTATATTAGCATAAAAACATAATTATTACTTAGACCACTAACTTTGTAATTTCCAAGCACTCAAACATTTTAAATTCAAGCTTTTCGCAACAAAGTCAAGCATCCAATGCCCTATATTCAACATTCTCCCACTTGGAGATTTGATTGAAAATCAATCACGTCTCCACACCATTCTTTCTACCTTGCCATTCCATGTTACTTACGTTTCTGTTATGCCACAAGAGGAACGACTCCATTCAAACTTGTCAGTACTGATTGGTTTTGTGAAAACATCTTCTAGGTTATCCTTAGTGTGTATTTGCTGCATGTCTACACTTTCATTCTCCACCACTTCTCGAACAAAATGATATTGAATACCTATGTGTTTTATTCTGGAATGAAAAGCTGGATTCCTTGTGATATGCAAGGCACTCTGACTATCACAAAACAAATACATCTTTTCTTGTTTGTGCCCTAGTTCCTCCATGATCCTTCTAACCCAAATTGCTTCCTTGCATGCTTGTGTAGCTGCTATGTATTCTGCTTCTGTTGTAGATAATGCTACCACACTTTGCAGTTTTGAAACTCAGCTCACAGCTCCTCCTACAAGAGTAAACACATAACCAGTAGTGGATTTCCTTTTATCAAGGTCACCTGTATAATCCGAATCTACGTAGCCTTTAACAATACATTCCGATCCTTCATAGCATAAAACAACATCTGAGGTCCCCTTCACATATCTCAGGATCCTCTTCACAGCATTCCAATTTTCTTTGCCAGGATTCGCCATAAACCGACTGACTGCTCCTACTGCTTGTGCAATATCTAGTCTTGTACATATCATAGTGAACATTAAGCTTCATAATGCTGATGCATACGATACTCGAGACATTTCTATCCTCTCTGCTTCATTGATAGGACACATTACAGAGGATAATTTATAATTCACAGGAAGAGGGGTAGAAACTGGCTTACAATCTTGCATGTTGAAGTGCCGTAAGATTTTCTTTAAATAATTTTTCTAGGAAAGCCAAATCTTCTTGTCTTTTTTGTCTTGGTGAATTTGCATCCCTAGAATCTCGTTTACTGGTCTTAAATCCTTCATATCAAACTCCCTAGCTAACTGTGCCTTCAATTCTTGGACTCGATCTTTGTTGGGACCTGCTACCAACATGTCATCCACATACAACAATAAAATGATGAAATCATTATCACCGAACCTCTTGAAATACGCAAAATGGTCAGAATTCAATCTGTTGTATCCAAGGCTAATAATGAAGGAATCAAATCTCTTGTACTAACACCTCGGCGTCTGCTTAAGACTGTACAGAGATTTGGTCAACCTGCAAACCAAGTTCTTTTTATTCTTTTCTTCAAAACCATCTGGCTGGAGCATATAGATTTCTTCATCAATTTCTCTATGAAGAAATGCAGTCTTTACATCTAGCTGTTCTAAATGTAAATTAAACATAGCACACATAGCCAAGACTACTCTGACTGTTGTAAGTAGTACCATAGGTGAAAATATCTCATTAAAATCAATACCTTCTTTCTGAGCATACCCTTTAACCACCAATCTTGCACGATACTGCTCCCCCTGATCATTGCTATTCCGTTCGATTTTGTAGACCTATTTGTTTCCAATGGCCTTCCTTCAGTGTGGTAGTGGCACAAGATCCCAAGTCTTGTTCTTATGAAGAGCTTCAATTTCTTCTTGCATTGCTGCTATCCACAGATGTACATCCGAGCTGCTCGTTGCCTTTTGGAAAGTTGATGGCTCTCCATCCTCTGTTAAAAGACAGTATGCAACATTGCCTCCATAATGTATTCGGATTGCCAAGATGGTGTTCTTTTCTCACGAGTTGATCGTCGAATTTCTTCAACTTCAGACTCAACTGATCCTTCTTCGTGTTCCGGTATTACTTCAGAAGAATTTTCATTTTCTAATTTTTCCTCCACCTGAACTGTAGTAGTCTCTAGTTTTTCCTTTTCAATGCTATCCCCATGCAATGTATCTTTTGCAAATATAACATCTCTGCTGATGACAAGCTTGTGGGCAGTGGTGTCCCACAAGCGATACCCTTTTACTCCATCAGCATACCCCAAGAATACGCATTTCCTAGATTTTGGATCTAGCTTTGTTGTTTCTTGGGAATTGTACATCACGTACACTGGACTTCCGAATGTATGGAGGTTGGAGTAGTCAGCCGGTTTTCCAGTCCACAACTCCATCGGTGTCTTCAACTCAATTGCCGTTGATGGTGATTGATTTATCAGGTAACAGGCGGTACTAACAGCTAGCCCAATAAGACTTGGGTAATTTTGCTGTTCTCAACATTGCCCTTGTCCTTTCCAACAAGGTTCTGTTCATCTGCTCTGCCACTCCATTCTGCTGAGGAGTGTATACCGTAATGAACTGCCTTTTGATCCCTTCTTGCTGACAAAATGCATCAAATGCATTATTAGCAAATTCTCCTCCATTATCCGTTCTTAGACACTTGATCCTTTTCCCAGATTCAAGTTCTACCCGCGCTTTGAAAACTTTGAAGACTTCAAACACATCTCCTTTCCTCTTGATTGGATACACCCAACATCTCCTAGAATAGTTATCAATAAGTGACACAAAGTACTTTGCTCCTCCTAGGGACGTAACCGGTGCTTGCCAAACATCCGAGTGAATTAACTCCAGAATACCTCTGCTTCTAGAACTGAATATGCTGAATTTCAATATGTGCTGCTTACTAATAACACACTGCTCACAAAATGGTAGAGACACCATTTTGAGTCCAGGAAGTAACTTCTGTTATGAGAGAATCTTTAAGCCTCGTTCTAACATATGTCCGAGCTTTCGATGCCACATCATCGTTGATTCTTCTTCGCAACTTGAAGATGAGACCGATGCCTCCGCTTCCTGCATGTTTCTCCTTGCGACCTGTATAAGTTTGCAGCTACCTTTTCCGCCTTCATTACTACAAGCGCTCCTTTTGAAATTTTCATGATCTTGTTCTCAATCCGAGTTTTACACTCAATCCCATCCAATTGTCCTAAAGACAATAGATTCTTCTTAAGGCCCTTCACATGTCTTACCTCCTGAATAATGCGAGTCATGTCGTCATACATGCTTAACTTGACAGTTCCAATACCGACAATCTTCAAGGCATGATCATCTCTCATAAACACAAATCCTCCTGAGATAGGTTTGTATTGATAGAACCATTCTCTCCGAGAGGTCATGTGCCATATCGCTGCTAAATCCACGAGTCATACATCAGCAAATTTCTTTCTGCCTTCAGTGACTATTGTTACCTCGCCACACAGGATTTCTCCACTCCTAGAGGTACTTGCCACATTTCCTTGAGAACTTGTATCTACATTCTTCTTATTTTTCCAACACTCCTTTTTCATGTGCCCGACCTTGCCACAACTGTAGCATTTGACTTTCTTCTTACTTCTTGATTTTGATCTACCATGATTTTGGCTCCCACTTGAGTCTCGTTCCGTTGATCTCCCTCTCATTATCGATAGAGCCTCCGCTTGATGTGAACTTGCCAACTTGTCTTCTTTATATTTCCATCTGTTTTCTTCTTCTAACACACCCATTGCTATATCATCGAAAACTAGGTTATCGAAGCAAGTACCTTGAGTAGTCAAATTGATAATGAGTTGATTATACGAGTCTGGTAGACTTTGAAGTAGAAGCTTCGCACGTTCATTTTCCTCTATTTTATGGCCCAACGATGTGAGTTGCGAAAATAGAGTTTGTAGAGTGTTGATGTGCTCCATCATTGTTGTTGATTCCAACATCCGAAGAGTGTAAATCCTTCTCTTGAGGAAAATCTTGTTATGAAGTGATTTTACCTCATATAATTTTGTAAGGGCATCTCATATCTCATTTGCCATTTTTTTCTCTTCAATGCTCGATAATACCTCGTCAACTAATCCCAAGTAGAGATCAGCCATTGCATCTCCATTCATTTAATTTCACTTGTTGTCATCTGTGATACTCGTCGATCAATCTTTTATAGCCGCCAAACACTTATCTTTTCTCAAAATCGCATTCATTTTCATGAGAAATTACTCCCATTGAATTTTTGAACTTCAAACTTCGCTACTATAGTCCCAACCTTACTCGAACTCACTCCCACTATTTCACCGTGAACAATACTGTATTTGTGAACAGTGCCATATATGTAAATAGTAAAGTATATGTGAATAGTACGTATACATGAATAGTGACTATATTTGAACAGTACCTCGTGAACGAGTTTAAGGAACCTGGAGCTCTGATACCACTTGTTAGGATGCTTGATACTATTTATCAGCAACTTATAAGGAAACTCAACCAATTGTTATGAAAATAGGAGGCTTTGCCTTCTATATAAATATATGTGGCCTTGCCTACCATATAAGCACAATAATAAATAGGAGACTTTACTTACCATATAACCACAATGATAAAGTAGGAGACTTTGCTTTCCATATAATCACAATAATAAATAATAATGATGAAATAAATAACACACATATTTACATGAAAAATCTCAAATTAAATGGGATGAAAAACCACGGGTAAAGTAGAAGAATTCACTATAGAAAATGTGATTAAAACTTCTCTCTAAGTATAAGGAGAGTACAATTGCAGAACACTCTTTTAAGTTGAGAAGTTAAAATATTGAGAGGATTTGAGAAGGGATACAAATGAATCAAATGAACCCTCCTATTTATGAGAAAAATTTTATTTACTATTTAATAAAATAATAATAATAAATATTATTATTTTATTATATATATTATATATCTTCTTCTTTCGGTGTAGCACTTCATATTCTCTCATATTAGCTTAAAAATATAATTTTACCTTGGTCACTAACTTTATAATTTTTAAGCACTCATACATTTTAAATTTAATGTTTTGACAATAAAATAAAGCATCCAATTCTGTATATTCAACTTACTCTTTAGCGCGCTTTAATTTAGGACAAGACAGAACACTTATATTTCCTTACCTTTTTCTTATTTTTCTATCAATTCGATACTCTGACACTTATTTAATTATTCTATTCTTTTATCTCTATGTGTGTGTGATGACTTTTAACTTATTACAAAATTGAAATAATTAAAAATTAATATTATTAAATATAATTCTTTAAAATTTTATATTTAAAGCACAATAAAAATACCACCACAAAGTGAAATGAGGTTTTAGTATAATCTGATTTCACTTCAGACACGAGCCAAATTTATTTCTAAATTATTGAGAAATTAATTAGTCGCCTCCGGAGAAACAGGAAAACTGAACCCACCGTTTTGTTTCTTGATAGTTATGTCGGCGACTATAAAGTTGAAAACAATATGGTTGAAAATATGGACTTCTGTCATTACATATCTATTACTACTGGCTAAAAGAAAAAGAAAAAGAACAAAAACTTATAACATTTGTGGTTGAATATTGCTTGTTGGTTTATTATTATTAACAAGTGAGTGATGAAATTTGACATCTCTCTTTCAAATTATGCTTTCAAGGACTGGAAGAGATATATTTTTGGTTATTATGAAATCAATACCAATATAATATATTCTACAAGATAATCAAATCAGACTCATAATAAGTCATAACGTGTGACAAGGAGCAATGAAGAAATATATAAGTTTCCAAATTCCAACCTGGAAAATACAAGTCTTTTTAGACTCAGTTAGGGACCCAATTGCAAAGTGATTCCCTTAAATATATCTTTCTATCTAAAAGTTTTAATGTGTTTGTGCTTAATGCCTTTGGTTTGATGGTTATTTTTGGCTTTACGCTCTTTAAATTTTGCTTCCATTTGGTTGATTCAAAATTTTTAAAATTAATTTTTTTATAATTAAATATAAATAATTATACAATAATTAACAAATTAAAATGTACCACATGTAATAATTTAATATTTAATATTTAATATTTAACTTTTCTTCAATTCTCGATTCATTTGATTTTAAACTTAAAATCAAAATCCAATTGGTTAATGTTTTATTTTCTCTACATAAAAATTAAATACTCATTTTTTAAGTATGAATTTTTTTTGGGTCCAACCCTAGCTATCATAGGGTACAAAAAATAAATGCATGAATAATAAATATACGTGTGACAAAAATTTATTAGATAAGCATATGAATATGCTCATTTTATATAAGATTTATTGCTTGTTTATTATTATTTTTTTGTCTCAAGTCAGAGTATAATTCAATTTCAGTTATTAAAATATTTTAAAATTATTTATTTTTTTAACTTAATATTGAAAATAGATAATTATATGTAAATAAAATTAACTTGTTAGTTTTGACTTAATGCTTAATAAAAATATATGAATAAATTTATATAATTATAATTTTAAAATACTGTTATAAAATTTATTTATTTTCTAATATGTAGAGTTTGTCTAATAACTATAATGATATAACATGCGAAATCACTAATTTTTAAATATTTTATGTTTAGACGTTATAAAAAATATATCATTCAAAATTATTTATTTATATATATATATATATATTCAGATTTATTCATATTTCAAACTCATTTAAATTTCAAATAAAAAAATAAAAATAAAGAGCACCTTACTCTTAATCTAAAATAGTAAGAAGTCTAGAACGTCAAAATGGAGGTATTTGGCATTCTACAATTTCTTTTGAAATAAGACAACTGAAGTGTAATTGTCCTATCTATATTGAAGCAGATGCTTGTTTTCTTTAGAGTAATAATAATAATAATAAATTTCTGAATGTGACTGCTGCCTGCCACTTGTTTTCCTTTTGACAAGTGAAATATATTGAGAGGATCAGTAGTGCAGAATATACACTCTTATGGTTATTTGCTGATCTTTTTCACTAAAATTTCATCCAACTTTAATCTTTGAGAAGTTGGCCGCCAAATATCATATTTTATGTCAACACATTTATATATTAAAACTATACATTGTTTTTTTATTTTTATTTTTAAATGATTTTAAGACTTTTATTTCATAGAAAATAATTATTTGGACTATTTAATTATTTTTTTTTATCAATGCCATACAGATTAATTAAAATAAACAAAACAAGAAATTTAATTAAGGACTATTTAAGCATTTACGAGGAGGGGTGTTGAGAGTAAATATTAATTTATATATATATATATATATTTTAAAAGAGTGTTAAAAATATAATTTATGGTGAAAATAGACCCACTTGATTTAATATTGTTGTTTTAATTTTGGTATAATATTACAAATTAACTTGAAAATATTAAAATTTTTGTGATACTTGAACTCATAGAATAAATAATTTGATTTTTTCTTTTTTGTCAATAATTCATGTATACTAAAATTTGCCTATGAAATTGAATTACAAATTAATAGAAAGTAGCATATTTTAAGCTATTATGATATAATAGTCCTATAAATATGTAAACTAATGAAATAAATAAAGGAAATAAAAAAATAAATTAAAATATTGCCGAGATTTAATAGGAGATAGAAGAGAGTTTATTATGAAATAAAAAAGAGGAAAAAAATTAAAATATTGACAATAATAAAATAAATTCACATTGAAAATCTAAGTTGCTGAAAACGTTAAAAATCGGCTAAAATTTTATATCAAAACTTGTGTAAATATAATCAAATGGAGTGGTGGCCGTTATTTAAAATGCCACAAGGCCTCGAGATTTCTTAAAACACAGAATACTGTACGTCCTTGATACAAGGACTTGAAAAGGAGAAATGGGTAACCTCTCACGAGAAATGGATCATCAACTTTTAACATTCTGCATCCAATTGCAGATATGGAGTTCGCCTAGGATTCCTATACTATCACGTTTAGAAATCACAGTAGAACATCACGTAAACCGGTAATTTTGCCAGGAAAATTCAATAGTTGATTGCAAAAATGTACAGAAGATCATCGTTTCACCATACTTACAGAAAGGAAAAAAGATAGTCCATCCCTTCAGCAATTTTCCAATCATCAGATTCAGCAGAATAATATGGAACCATAGAACTGGACCTGTCCCTTGTAACTTCTGCAAATTAGTTTATCCAATATCTACAACACTACAATACTAGAAAACTCTTTAACTATTACATATTCTAGGTAAAGCTAAGGCAAGAAATAAAAACAAAAATACAGCTAAAACATTGATCATTTCTTAGCAAAAGTATAGCCATGGGATTCTGAGGGGTGATTTTGAAACCCTGGGGGGTCTGCATGGCCATGGATGACTGCACATCATCTTCAAATTCTACAAAGGCTATACCCGGCTTTGCTTCAATCATTCGAACTTCCTTAAATCCTGGATATTGCTGGAAGAGCATTTCAAGCATCGAGCCAGTGGT
>JAXCLQ010071651.1:0-11609 GCA_035584115.1 Cedrela odorata
ATATATAATGCATTAGTACCATATAAGCATAAGTACCTAAATAAAATACATGTAGATATATATGAAATGTTTGTACCATATGTGACATATGGAAATGAATCTCTAAGCTATAAAAAAAAAATCAATACAATGCATTGTTGGTCAATTGAATTCAATTTCATTCGGAAGCTAAAATCACATGAAGCAAAACCGAATTGGGAAAGGAAGTTAAGGAGAGAAACCAAGAGTTGCATGCATGGATCACCATTTGGCCGATTAACAATTGTTTTGGCCAGTTAAATGAAAGGTTAGTTAGAGGGGAAGAGGAGGTGTTCAATTGATGCAAGGTTCGGTCAAATTGAAGGCTAATAAAAGGAAGACTGAGAGAGAGAAAGTGAGTTAGCAAACTGAAATGGAAAAGTGAAGAAGTGGCTAAACATTGGGTGAAGAAGAAAGGAAAATGGTTGGATGATACTAAAAGGGAGATTCAAATCGAGAGAAAGGTGAGTATGGTCACTAAATTATGAAGTTGTTGTTGTGTGTGTGAGTAAAAATTGTGATGGAATTATGAAATTGTGGTTGTGGCCGAATTAAACAGTGAGAAACAAGCTTGGCTGAGAAAAGGGTAGTGTTAAGAGTCAAACAAACCAACAAGAAAGAAGCCATAACAGTAAGCTTAGGTAACATACATAGAAATTAAATGTTAAATTTATGATAAGGCATGCCTTAGTTGATATTGTGCATAAAAAATTGTGTTGTGTTGTGGGATTTATGTTCTTAAAATAATTTAATATGCATAAGGTAGATGGTGCTAGTATGTGAACATGTATAATTGTGGTTATATTGTGAAAATATAATGTAAGAAATGTGGTCAATAAGCTTGTGAAGTATTGATATAAGTGGTGAGATATTGCCGAAAATCGGGAACACAAATTTGCGACGCCAGTAGGTCACAGTTATGTGTTCAAGCGAATAATGATTTAAGTTGATAAAATTGATATATAAGAGTGTCGTAAGACGTATTTAGGGTAGCGCACATGAATGGAGTGCCGAACGTGGTGTATCGGGAGTGAAACACATGAGTGTAGGCTGTAGAAATTTCTACGCAGGGTACGATAAAATAGGGATTCTAAGAGTTCTAGACTTGAATTGATAAACCGTAAAATGTTACCGAAACTAGACACATAGGGCCACGACATAGACAAAAATCAGGTTAAGAGGTTGAGTGAGTCAGTACAGTTTAATGTTACAATTGAGCCATCCTGTCGACAGTTTATAGCAGATTACGCTAAGTAGGGTGGCAAAAAATAGCTATAACTTGGGCATTCGGACTCGAAATGTGAATCCATAAGAAGTGGTAGAAACTAAACATGTAATATAATGTGTCTTAGGAAGCTTAGAATAAATTACATTGCCTGTTTAAGCATACCCCAACTTTGGAATTCGTCAAGGTGTAGAATGAATTGTGCGGGTGACCAAGGTAGGCAAGTTCAGTTTAGTCTTGTGAAGGGATGGTCAGGTTTCATGCATAGCATATTTATGTATCTATTTAGTTATCAAAAAATGAATCTAATACAATAATATATATATATGCTGTAGATCATCAAGCCAACTGTCCACCGATGCTGTAGTAGTACGATTACACCACAGTTACTATAGTGAGTGGGTGATTGTTTGTGTATTTATGTATGTTTGTACTTGAAATAGGTATTGAAATCATGTATAATATACATGTAGTTTAAATCATACTAAGTTGTGTTGAGATGCATCTAGATGATTATACTATATAATAATTAATAGTAGTGATAAGTGATGATTTATTTATGTCTATGCATAGAACATAGATGCAAGTATGTATAAGGAATAAATAATGAATTTATGCTTGAATTTGAGTAACATAATAATTTGGTTATATATGATTTGTTGTGTGATAAATGATGCCAAAAAGACTAAGCTTATTGTGTGTTTGACAAGATAATGGCTGCAAATGACGATTGTTACCTATATATATACATATATATATATATATATATACTTATGAATGTATTACGTGATGATACAAAATGAAAGAATATTGAATCTTGTAAGTTATTTGTATATGATGATTGTGTTGTGACAAGGAGATGGTGATACGTAACGCCCTTAGTAACTAAATTATAACTTGGGGGATGGCAATACGTACCACTCCAAGAGTACCTGCAGGTTACTTCCATGTTTAGGGGAACGGCGATACGTAACGCCCCTAAGCACCGATATTTCTTAGTGTTAAGGGGGACGGCGATACATAATGCCCCAAGGTACTAGTGTGTTTATTTGGGTATTTGAGGGGATGATGATACGTAACGCCCTTAAACACCAATATATTATAAAATGTTGTGAAATGTGTGATATATATTGCTATGCAAAATTCTCTTGTGCGTGAAAGGATTATTATATGACATTATGTGTTTAATGCTAAATTATAAATGCAAACCTAAAAATGAGATATGATCTAGTGTCCACATCCACTTACTGAGTCAAGTAGGACTCACCCCTCTTCCTTTTTTGATTTACAAGATCTGATAACTTGATGAGTAGACAGGACAACTTGAAAACACGAGTAGAGGAAGAGTCATCAGTCGTAGTCATCACTCTGTCAGGTCCATCTCACATAGAGATTGGTGGTGTTATTTTGCATGTCACATATTGTATATCATGTTTGTTGATAGAGTATGTAATTAAACTGCCATGTGTAGTCGCTAGTGGTATTTGTGATACAAGAGGTATTTGAGATTGTATATTTGTATATAAGTATTAGCTGTAGCGGCATGATGCCTTATTATGTCTATATATTGATATTGATGTGAGTTTGTATAAGAATGCATATGAACAGGATTTGATAAGGCTTAGGGTGACAAGACGACTTGTCGCATGCCAATAACATCCTAAATTAGGGATGTTACAAAGTGATTCCCAAAAATCGATCTCTCTGTACCATGTAAGATGTTGTAGAAGAGGACAATGAGAACCTCCTTGACAAAGTCATGGCGAGTAATGCAGATTGACCTACCATAGCTCCTATGCATCTAACCAAGGCGAACTATATATTTACCCCTGACCTACGCAGCCAGTTTGGGCAACAATACAAGAGATCAATCATTTTGTTTACCAGCTACAAGGCAAAAAATGGATGACGACATGTGAGTCTTGGGTAATGGAGCGGTGGATTGCATTCATGCATTAGATGTATAATACTAATGTTGATCCAAAGGAGTTGTGTAGGATGACGATCGACTCTGCATGGTACCTGACCATATTAGGTGGTGACAAAGGTTCATGGTTAGAGGATGATGTAATTTGCATTTTAGATTTTTTTATTTAACTTTAAGGTCATTTACTTAACGTGTTCTAATAAATCATTATTCACCATTTTACCAGCATATCAATGCATATCTAAACTTGTTGTGGGAGCAGCAGCGTAACAAGCTAATGTGATATCACTGCAATGGACCTTGACAGATACCTACATATACGTGAGTTGTTCACCCTTTATATGATAAGCATATTTATATTATAGTTATTCAGAAAGTAGTTTATGAATAAATATAATATTCATACATTGAACAGGGTTATATTTAGAGAGATATAGAGGAAGATATAACAAAACGATGTATGCATAGAAGGCATTGACTGAGGTTAGGAAGTGTTGCGATATGTTATGGGAGAGATTTTGCCATCTAGGGACATCGCTGAGGGATTGCGACCCTAGTATGACGAATGTCGTGTATATCCCTATCAATATAAAGCAGAGGCATTGAGTTGTAGCTATAGTTGACCTGTTGAGGCACTATATCGATATGTATGATTCATTTCTCATAGCGACCAAGGATAACTTCATGGTGACCCACCTTTAGTGTCTATCTAAGCTTCTGCTCTCTTTGGCGTAACATAGTAGATTTTACGCTGCTAAGCTAGAGGTGTTTGTTGACGAGTCATCATTTGTCACCTGTAGACTGCGTAAGGGTGTTCCACAGTAAGATAGTCGCAAAAGTGATTGCGGTATTTTATATGTAAATATATTTAGTTTTTGGGATAGAGTCAAATTTTAGAATTTGGGCCATCATATGCACCACATTTGAAGAAGAAGATGACCCTTAGTTTATGGTATCAAGAGATATGCTAGTTTATACAGATATTGTAACTATTTATGACATCATTATATTTATCTTTTTATGGTATTTAAATCACAAATGTATCGATCTATTAATAATCATTAACAATATAAATTATCAACAGTTATTTAGTCTTTCATATGATAACATTAACAACATAAAACCTATAAACACATCAACAGTTAAACCGCAAGTAATTAGGAAACTTGACAGTTCAATTTACAGTTATAATGCAAATTACAGCTAAATCACAAATAATTGAAAAACTTGACAGTTTAAATTACAGATTACACCGAGAACACTTCTTCCGTGGTACATCCTTGCTAGCAAAAGGTTTCCTTCGTACCCAACGTTAACTTGACTCTGGACGCAAAATAAGTGACACTAAAATTAATTCTTACAACTCATCAGGAACAAGCCAATCCAACCAATGTTCAACATGATGGATTAGATCTGAATAAGCAAGAACAAGTGTGTTCACAGAGTAATAATGGAAACAAAGTTAAAGATGTTGAAATTGTACATGTTGGCATACAGCTAGTTCATGTGCACATAGAAGTTAATCTAAATCAAATTTTTTGCATGTACATGTCTTGTTGTTTAGGTTTACAACTGCTTCTTTTTCTCCATCCTTCACTTGACACTCAAACCGATCAACAGGCAATGTTGTCATATTTTTTTTACTATATTTGTCTGTTTTGTAATTTTTTCTAAGCCCATTTTGTGAGGGGGGTTTCCACCTTGCAAGCTTCATTTATCCTTTTTATTAAACTTCTAAAATACTACACCAATGAGTTAACGAAAATTATACGTGCATGTCGTAAGATTACATTAAGACATTTAACAATATTGGTGGTCATTATATTGTACCTTCTGCCATTGAAATGCGCTCGAACCTATCTATGACTTTTGATATCTTCTTTTAAATATTTGGTTGCTTCAGGGTTAATGCGCCTCAACTTTTACATTTGATCATTGAAATCATTAATACGATATGCTTTTCCAGCACTAAAGTAGGCTTTCATAAATTTCTTAGCTTTTCTTCATTGTATTAAACTTCACACGTACGTTTCCTAAAACAAGATAACAACAAATTCTATGCGTAGCTTCAGAAAAATGGTGTGCACTACTTTCTGAATACTTGCGTGGTGATTAGAAATGAATATCAAGTCTTGTACTTCCTCAATAGCTCCTCGCAGCTTCTGCATAAACCACTGCTACGAGTCATCATTTTTGTTATCCTCTATACTAAAAGTGCTATAACTTTAAGGTTGTACACCCAAGTATAGTTTGTCTCAAATAATAAAAATTCGGGAGTCTGAATGTCAATCTACAGGGAATTAGTTATACAAGTTTAGTTATCCAAGTGTTATGAGAATTGTGTTGATAAATTGGTTCTTATGATGAGATTTCAATATTATTAAATAGGAGGGCATTGAAATCCACTTTGAAGAAATTTGTAGAAATTATTTTTTTTTCCTTTGTAATAACTCAATTAAGAATCAACTAAAAAGTGATCTTAATTGAAAGATAAAACATTCAAGCACATTAAAATACCTCTTTAAGAAAAAGGTAAGAAAATAAAATATTAACCTTTAAATTGATTTGTGACAAACTATGACTTACTTTACTCTTGAGATGTAGGAAATCAATGTAACATTTGTTAACAATGAATCAAGCTCTCTAACAAACCAAAATAATTGTTCTTGAGATGTAAAAAATAATAAGCATTCATGTACCATTTATTGACAATGAATCAAGCACTCTAACAAATCAAAATACTTTTCAAGAAATAAAACTCACTTAATTCAAAGATTTTATATTGAAGAATAACTTAAAGGATAAATGAAAACTACGAACTAACAAAGTTTCACCCTAGCCCTGCTTACGAAATTAGAAATACATTATAAGAAAAGATGGGATAAAGAAATGAAGATGTTAAGAGACTTTAACTCTCTAATACAAGTACTTATTTATAAAAAAAAAAAAAAAACAGTACAAATGTTAAAGAAGTGAGCTAAGGTTAGGTAAGTATTGGAAGACTTTCTTTCACACGCATTTGACTTTGTTGGCTCGGTGATATATTTGAAATATAGCTCTGACCAAAACACTACAGTTGTAGCTATTTGGCTTAGCTTTCTAGAACGTCTTCATTCACCGTATTTTATTTTTATTTTGGGAGATACGGCCGAAATACGGAGGCATGTCAGGCTGGACCGTGGTTGCATTTCAATTTTGTTGAAGCCTATTTTCAACCACCTAAATGCTTGAACTAGTTTGATATAAACCTTGTTTTCCGAACATAAAGGTAAAATAGTTATTTAATGACATTTATTTTCACACATACATTGATTAATTTGAGTTTATTAGACATATTTAATGGAAAAATATGTGATTTGAATAGGGATTCCATTATTCGATATAATAGTTGAAATGTGACATGAAAATATGATTTAGAATAATTCGGCCATAGGATTTCATTATTGGAAATAGGGAAAATAGCCGTAGTTAGTTAAATTTAGTGAAATATATTAAAATAACAAATTTAGTCACATTTTCCAAGAAAATTGCATTTAGTGCAATTATATTGATTATTTAAATAGTAAAATTTATAAGTTACGCATGTGTGGTATTAGGTTATGATGATCCAAGAGAATGACCGAGTAGGCACGAGGGAATGTTAGAGGGAGTGATTACCCTCCCCTTACTGTGAGTAAATTTATACATAAATGAATAATAAATATATGCTTGATATATTATATGTATTCTTGTGTGATCAAACAAGCTGCTTTTTGATTTAAAATGAAATTTGAAAATAATGTATTTCATGTGATTAAATTGATATTGAAATATTTTTATCTTTGGTCTACTATTAAATGTTGTTAAATATACATGCTAAAATGGTCGGGAAGGCCAAATGTAATTTATATATCTTATAATCATTGTTTGCAAATGATATGTCCAGGAAGGCTGGGTTTGATTTAAATGAATAGAAATAATTGAATGTAAATGATTTTTTTTTTAAACATGTATATGATGATGAGGCCTGTAAGGCCGGATATTGTTCTATGGCTAGTGGGCCAATTGTATGGCCTTTGAGCTTATTTATTTACTATATATACAAGGAGGTAGCCTATGGACGGACCTTTGAAAGGCCACATAGGTGAGTGGGTAGCAGTGGGGCTGTATAAGGGAAGTTAAGCAATGGGAAGCCTACTATGTGCCAAGCACGTATGTGCTAATTTAGAGACCATATGGAAAGTTCTGGCGGCTTGATAAGAATCTTGTGGATTTGACGAATATGACGAAGACAATCGCTTCATCACCAAGTGACTATTCAGGGCCAACATCTGTGAGACGGGCTATTAATTTTATAAAGGTATGTTTTATATGAAATAAATAATTTTTTCAATACTTGAGAAATAGTTTATATTTTATAAGAATGCATTGCATATGGTTTTATACATGAAAGCTCACTAAGGGTTTTTGATGTTACCTCGACCAAGGTAGCAGTCGAATGGTATGGCCAACCCGGTTTGAATGTTTTAAAATTAAATGAAGACCTATAATCTGTTTACAGTCATCTGTTGTAAATGAAAATGTATATATGTATTTTCGAGTATGACATAAATGAAATCCCAATATTTGAGAATTTGTAAATTCGTGTGCATGTATGTATATATATATGTATGTATGTATTTACTCACTGAGTATATTTGTATACTCATTCTCACAATTACAGATTTTAGGTTAAGGGCATTAGTGCTCATAAAGTTTTTTGGTAACAATAGAGAGCCTACAACGTTTCGGGTAAATTACTTGACTTATGCTTGTGAATGTCCCACTAGATAAAATGTAAATGGATTCTTGTAATACTTTTGTAAATCGAATAAGTGGTACGCACAGGAAGAAAATGTGTCGATTTCATCAATCTATCTACAATTATCCATATTGCATTGTAACCTTTAGGCATTCTTGGTAACCCCACAACAAAATCCATGGCTATGCGTTCCCATTTCCACTCCAGTATCATCAATGGCTTTAATAAACTCGATAGTCTCTGATGTTCTGCATTAACTTGCTGGCAATTCAAACACTGCTCTACAAATCATGCAATATCAAGTTTCATCTCGGGTCATCAAAATCTAGTGCGAAGATCCCTATACATCTTTGTGTTACCAAGATGAATACTATACTGGGAGTTATGAGCTTCACTCAGGATTTCCCACTATAAATCATCATTCCTAAGCACACAAAGTCTTCCCTCAAAATACAATGCCCCATTCGCAGCTATAACAAATCCCTTTCCTCCACTTCCAGAAACTTCTTCCGCAACCTTCCTCAAGTACTGATCTGCTTTCTAAGCATCTTTAATTCTTTGAATCAAGGTTGGTTGCACTGTCAAATGAGCCATATAGAATTTATCCTCTTTTCTTATTACTTCAATTTTATTCCTATTAAGATCCAACAAAATCTGCCTCTGAGTGGTTATAAGTGTGGCCAGTTGTCCCGAAGACTTCCGACTCAAGGCATCAGCCACTACATTTGCTTTCTCGGGATGATAATTAATTATACAATCATAATCTTTCACTAATTCCAACCGTCTCCTTTGCCTCAAATTCAACTCCTTTTGAGTAAATAGGTACTTCAAACTTTTATGGTTGTAAAAATTTGACAGGTTTTCCTATACAGATAATGCCTCCAATTCTTTAATGTAAAGACCACTACTGTAAGTTCTAAATCATGTGTAAGGTAGTTCTATTCATAATTCTTAAGCTGCCTAGAAACATAAGCTATTATCTTCCTATGTTGCATTAATACACAACCCAGACCTTTCCTCAAGGCATCACTATATGCCACATATCCACTACCACTAGATGGAATTGTTAGAATCGGTGCCGTTACCAACCGATTTTTAAGCTCCTGAAAACTTTTTTCACATTTCTCACCCCATACAAATTTTGTATCCTTCCGAGTTAACTTTGTTAAGGGTGCTGCCAACCTAGCAAAACCTTCCACAAACCTCTGGTAATATCCCGCTAAACCCAAGAAACTCCTTACTTCCGTGACTGTTAAAGGTTGCTGTCAATTAACTATTGCTTCCACTTTAGCCGGATCAACATATCCCATCCTTGTTCACCACATGACCCAAAAATACTACTTGTTTCTGCCAAAATTAACATTTTTTAAACTTAGCATACAACTTCTTTTACCTTAGTGTTTGAAGCACTATCCTCAAATGTTCCTTATGATCCTCATCACTCTTCGAATACACTAGTATATCATCAATAAACACAATCACAAATTGATCCAAGTATGGCTGAAACACCCTATTCATTAAATCCATAAAAACTGTTAGGACATTTGTTAACCCAAAAGGCATCACTAAAAATTCATAATGTCCATACCGAGTACGAAAATACGCTCACTCCCTGCAACTGGTCAAACAAATTATCAATCCGAGGCAAAGGATATTTATTCTTTATTGTGGCTTGATTCAATCTAACAATTCCTTCAGTTGACTTTTTAATTCCTTTAATTCCATAAGCGGCATTCTATATGGTGCTATAGAAATAGGAGATGTACTGGTACTAACTCAATACCAAACTCAATCTCCCTTTCAGGAGGTAACCCGGGTAAATCCTTTAGAAACACATCTCGGAATACTAAGACTACAGGAATATCCTCCGTACATACCTCAGTCTAACTCCCCTTAACCACATAAGCTAAGAAACCTTCACACCCTTTTTCTAATAACTTAGTGGTTTTAATTGAACTTATCAACCCTTGACTCACCACTGACCGTCTTCCCCCAAATCTAAATTCCGATTAACGTCGAATGTTAAACATTACTTCCTTAGTAAAATAATTTACTACCGCATGATAAGCGACTAACCAATCCATTTTTAAAATAACATCAAAATCATACATTTCAAGGGAAAATAAGTTTACAATAAATTCCTTCTCCCCCATACTAATTTTACAGGCTTGGTAAACCTATTGCATCATCACACTGTCACCCATAGGTGTGGCCATAGACATCACATACTTCAAAGATTTAGGAGGTTTATCAGACAAACAACCAAATGCACATGACACAAAAGAATGGATAGCACCATGATCAAACAGTACTTTAGCTTCCTTATTAAAAAGAGTCAATGTACCTGTTGCCACTTTATTCAACGCTTGTGCATCTTGCTTGGTGAGAGCATACACACTTCCCGGTACTTTTTGCTTCTTTTTCTGATTTCCTACTCTACTATCTCTAATCTTTGATTGTATACCCTTACTTTCCACAGCCAAAACAAGCTCCTATCACTCACTGGCAAATTTTAGGATGGAACTTCCCACAAGATTCACAAGAGGCATACATCTTCTGCGTAGCTTGTCTGTTACTACCCATATCTCTAGAATTAATTCCTCTTGGGACAGGTTTGCCTCCACCACCTTGCTGAAATGGAGGTTTTTGTGTTTTGTTACTATTTTCCCCTTGCCTCACATCTCCTCTCTGCCTGCTGAAGTGTTCTAGAGCTTTTTGTAACTCCACCAAATCCCTTTCTACAATAATTGCTCGGTCTACCAAATCTGCATACACGTTCAGTTTCAGGATGGACAACTGAGACTTGATTGCTGGACGCAACCCTTCTAGAAAACGCCTACATTTACTTTGCTCATCTACTACTAGAGCTATGGCAAATCGAGCCAAAGCTATAAATGTTGCCTCATATTCCATCACTGATTTGTCTCCCTACACCAATTTCAGGAAATCCGCCTCCAAATTATCTCAGACACATTGTGGGAAATACTTCTCCAAGAAAGCTTCCTCAAATAACTCCCATGTAATCGGTCTCCCCTTCAACCAAGTTCGTAATCTAGCCTTAAACTACTACTAGTGATCTGCCTCTTCTTGTAACATGAATGAAGCAAAGACCACTTTTTATTCTCCACTACAATCGAGAGCTGTAAATATCTTCTCCATTTGCTTAATCCATGCTTCCGCCACCATTGGATTTGTGCTCCCTCTGAATATTGGCGGATCCAACATCTTAAATTGCTCCAAAGTTACTACCCTATTACTATACTCATCGCCATTAAGTCGATTCCCACTCTCTTTACTTCTTATGGCCCTACTGTTATGAGCAATACCCTCAATCATTTATTTTGTTGTTCCATCATCCTCATCATCAGGTTAATGACAGGATTCTCATCTCCGGCCTCCCTTGTAGGCTTTCCTGCTCTATTATCATTCCGAGGGACCTTTGAACTAGATGCGTTAGCTTTTGATTTTTCTCTACGAGACATTTTCCTATTTGTTTCAGTAACTATATTAGATATATATATATATATGTCATTAATATTGAAGGGATACAATAATAAATTAATCCACACTTTACTAAGGAACAAATATGAAATAATTCAACAATTCCTCAATACCAGAATTATAATCCAACCATTCCTCAATGCAAAGTTATAATCTAA
>JAXCLQ010071652.1:0-11608 GCA_035584115.1 Cedrela odorata
CCTTGTTAACCATAAAATTCCCATTTCATGTCTACTATATTTTCAAACTTACAAAACTAGGCTCTTACATCTACAAAGGAAATTACAGGTGTTACAAGTTGAGATGAAAATTTTGCACCTATATTCAAGAGCTTAGGGAGCTTAAATAGCCATTTGACTTACAAGATAATGCTAGAAAGATAATGAAAAAAATAAGATAAGAACTAGTATAAAAAAGTACATCCCTTATTTAATGTAAACTACTATTATCTAAATGAATACTCTAGCTGTAGATGAATAATATTCTAATAAGAGTCCATGTCTCCTCCCACATATTGGCCCTTAACATCTCCTCCCTCCTCAGAATCTTTCCAGTCCTCAAGGAAGAAGTAAGGAAACCGTGCCTTGAAGTCCTCAACCTTCTCTCACATTGCTTTAGATGTAGATAAATTTTGCCAATGAACTAAAATTTCTTATTGACCACGAATCAGTCTAGAATCCAAGACAACTTGCGGCAAGGGTTAAGTTTGGCTCTACTGTAGCATTATACCTAATCCATTTTTTAGTAAGGAAACATGAAAAACATGATGGAGTTTGGATTCACAAGGAAGCCTCAGCTTATACACCACTAGCCGAATTCGTGCGACAATTCTAAATGGACCAAAGTACTATGGTGTTAGCTTTTGATTTCTTCTTTTAGCAAAAGTAAGCTCATGATATGGACACAACATTATAAAAACAAAATTGCCCTCATGAAATTCTCGATCTGTATGGTTAACATCATAGATTTATTTCATGAGCTGTTGACTCAACTTTGATTTGGCTTGTGCTTCACATATAATGATTTCTCTTTTCAGCAAAAGCTTCTCAACAATTTCAATTTTTGTAGCACCATAGACATTGGATAACAATGTTGGAGGTTCACGACCAAAAACAATCTCGATAGGTGTTTTCCCTGTAGAAGAATGAACACTAGAATTATAGCAATACTCCAGCCGTGGCATCCAAATAGCCCACTCATTGGGTTTATTACTAGTGAAGAAACATAATTACATTTCCAATGTAGGATTAACCATCTCTGTTTGGTTGACGATAGGCAAATAATGGTTTCTGGCATCCCACACATCTTTAATATTTACTTTAAAAAATATTTGAACAACTGAAGAAGACGTGTATGGGTGGTGGATAGGAATGAATCGGCCATACTTTAAAAGATGATCTACGACTGTATAAATAACTGATTTACCACTAGAAGTTGGCAATCTCTATTGAAGTTCATGGATATATCCATCCATATATGCCGTGAAATAAGGAGGGGGTTTAGAAGACCCACAGGTTTAGAATGGTCCACCTTGTTACGCCAATAGATTTCACATTCCTGAATAAATTTTCGAACATGACTTCACATTCTCTTCAGTAGAAAACCGATTTAAGTTGACAAAGTATTTCATGGAGCCCTTTATGCGTATTAGCATAAAATTCCTATATGATAGATGAGATAAGATTTGAAGCAGGTAAGTGTAACCTTTGTCTTTCAAACATAAGAGTAAAAAGTTAATTTATGACATTCATATTTGTACATGCATAATTAATAGTTAGTTGATACATTATTAAGGCTTAGGTGAATTTAAATTAAGTTTAATGATATAAATATAATAAATTTGATGTTATGACTTAGAATTTAACATAAGTAGGTTTTTAGAATATTGCCCTACGCTGACATACTTGGCAGTCTCGCTAGCCGGTTAGCGAGTAGGGTCAAGGGGCAACGCCTTTGCCGGTGTCGATAACATCCCAAATTCGGGATTGTTACCGGTAGGTGATAGGTCTCTCCCATTACTCTAATCCTATCACAACCTGTTCACATACACCTGCTATGCATGCATGCTCGACATCAGTCCATGTAAAATAACACATTTTAATGACTCAAAGGCGTTGTACCGCCATTGAAATTATATATAACTTAACTGTTTACAACAGATCACAAAAGCAGACTGACTATATACATGCAGCCAAAGCCAACCACAAATTTACATCATATGACAATACAAAAGTAAAACTGTTAATATTGACATGTGATAGACCCAATATAGTGGTGACTGCTATCAGTGATCTCTCCTCTAAATCCTTGCCTCCAAGATGCTCTGTCTACTCACTAAATTAAAGGGGTTTATTTGAAAACTGAAAGGTGTAGAGGGTGAGTCTAACATGACTCAGTGAGTGGATGTTACACAACTTCATTTCATATACATATATATATATATATATATATCTATATCTTGCCATCACTTTCATATTCATATGAAATATACATATATGTATCAGTTATAAGCATTTGAACAGAAACACTTATCAATGTATCAACTAAGAATTTTATCACACATCATTCAACAACATACTAGTGTTTAAGGGCATTCCCTCAAATACCCAAATGAATACCACAGTGCTTTGTGGCGTTATGTCTCCCTGTCCCCCGAGACACTAAGAAATAACCTGCAGGTACCTTAGGGCATTATGTTTTGCCATCCCTCAATTCATAAAGCCAATCATCATGCACATATATTTTTGTCTGGTCCATGTTCAAGGCTACGCACTTGACCAAATAGAGGGACAGTCCATACCCAATGATACATGCTTGACTGGGCAGAGGGATTATATCTTGATTCAAGGATCAACCTGTAGCTTACGAACATGCATATGCACATGCATGCAAGCATAACAATAACTATAAGCATCATATTAAGAAAAAAAGAAAGTATTCCATAATATTAATAGAATTCACTTTTCTTCATTACATGTTACCACACATCATACTAAGTTTATCATGCACAATCAATAGTAAGTTAAAACAAATTGTTATTTTCACTGCTAATATATCATATACAATCACAATACACATAACACTTCACAATATCAATGCATTCACCCTTCTTCATTTCATGTCACAGCACAACATATAAAGTATATTATGTATAGAAATTAGCAAATTATTTCAAGCTATCATTCTCTTTACAACTAATTATATTCACACAACACAATTGTCATTTTTCAATCAAATTACAACATACCCATATCACTTACATGGAATCAGCTCAAAGCACATTTGAATTATTTCAATCAGTTTATTTTATACACAATTTCAGTATTGGTTTCACATATACACGTGTGTGTGTATATATATATATATATGCATTAACAAACACCCACTCATCGATCTTGGGCTACGATGTACTCAACTTAATGTAGGATCGACGGGTGATTAGTCTGATGATCTGTAATACAGAATTTTCTGTTAGATTTTTTAATCGTAATTGAATAAATATACAAGTATATTACACATAAAGTCTATATGGTGCTCACTACATAGCGACTGGTTCCAAACTCATGATGCATCGTACCGGTAAGGTATCACAATCTAAGTTTTTGAGGACAAACTCAACTACGTGTCTAGTTTCTACCGCTTCTCGCGGATTTAAATTTTGAGTCCAAACACTCAAGTTATGACATATTTTCTCCACATTACTCAGTGTAACAGGCTGCAACCTCTCAACAGGGCAGCTTGGTTTTGACCATTTCTAGGACTGCATCATTCAGTGCCTTAATCTAGTTTTTGGCTATGTGTGCCCCTATGTGCTTAATTTATGTAAAATTTTACTGTTCCTCAATCCGAAGTCTGAAACTCACTCAATCCCCGTTTTAATGGACCCTGTTCGAAAATTTCATGTGATCAATACTTACGTGTATCGCTCGCACTCTCACCCGTCCTGCATTCTATTCACGTTTGTTACCTTAATTATGTCTTATAACACTTCCAATTTACCATTTTCTCAACTCAAAACACTCACCACATGAACACACAACTGCGACGCCCGGTGTCGTAAGTTTGTATTTTAATTTTTCGGCAACACGTCACATACACTATTAACACTTCTCAAACCCATCGGTTTCACTTCTCATATACATTTTTTTACAACAACAACAACAACTTCCTCCAGCAACACTATCATAACGTAATCTCCTGCATGTTCAACCATTTCAACCACAATAAATTGTACACAATACCACACATTTTATACATAAACATCATCTAAACACATTCACAAGCACAAATCACCAATTCAACACAAAATAACTTACTTAGGCTTCTGAAATTACTTCCTTTTTACTGCGATTTTTCTTTCTCATCCTCTCCTCCACTCGACCAAGCTGATTTCTCCTCTGTTCACTTTGATTTTCGATTAGCCGTTGCCATTCAACTCAAATTCTGGCCATGCACCTTGCTTGCCTCTCAGTTCTAACTTCAATTCAGCTAACAACCCTTCCTTGTCCCCCTAATTTGACCATTAACACCTCATTTTAATCTTGTTCAGCTAGCACTTCCCCTTGTTCACCAAATTTTGGCATTTCCCTGCCTTTTTCCCAGCCACCACCTTTTATTCCCTCTCAGTTTCCTTGCTAACTCATCAATTCGGCCACAACACCTCCTCTCACTCTTGGTTCTTCTTCATTCTAGCTTCTCCCATGGCTAAACTTCCTTTCCCCTCTCTTAATCGGTTTCAATTTGACAAAAATTTCTCCCATACAAGTAAAACTCTTCTTAGTTCCTTTGTGCTCTCTCTAAAATTTCTATTTTTGTTATGTTAACTTAGAAAAATTGAGGACAAACCGAATGGGGAAGGCTTTTTAAAGCTAATGGGTATATACATATACATGTACGGAAAAAGAAAGGCTAACATGTGTTTCTTTTCAGGGGTTTTATTTTAACATGTAAAATCATTGACTTACAATTTTTAAAATTAAAACATCAACTCAAGTATTTGACATATATACCATGGATCTTTTGGGTTTTGGCTTGTTTACCATATGGTTATTAATTTTTTTTTATCACTCTTTAGACTTTATTGCTACATTAAATCCATATTATAATTATGAGATTATAGTATTATTGTTATTATTGCAAGAAAAATGCGGCTATGACAGGCAGGGGTGGATCCCCTAAAAAAAAAGAAAAAAATTTATTCTACGAAATTAAGAGGAAAGATAAACATAACTAATCTATGGAATGATTGGTATTATTGGGAAATTTGGAAGAAAATATTGATACTTCAGCCTGAAAGTATTGATACTTTACTTGGAAGTGTCGATACTTTCTTTGAAAGTATCGATACTTAAAAAAATATTGACCTGTTTTTGCCTGAAGTATTAATACTTTTCTCAAAAGTATCGATACTTTGCATGAAAGTGTTGATACTTTTAGAGAAAGTGTCGATACTTTATTCAAAAGTATTAATTTGAAGCTTATAAAGTGCAAGTATTCACTCTTTAGAAAGTATCGATACTTTGCCCAAAAGTATCGACACTTTGTGAAAAGTATCGACACTTTTTTCAAAAATATCAATATTTATTCCAAAAGTGTAGACACTTATCTCCAAGTATCGACTTGATGAGCTCGTAAAAAAAAATTCAAACTCACTATTTCCAAAAGTATCGACCCTTCTATGAAAGTGTCGACATTTTAGCTAAAAATATCGACACTTTAGGTTGACAGCATGTAAATTTTGGGTAAAATTTGATGGATAAACTTGGAATTTCTATGATTTCTTAAGGGCAATTTAGTTCTTTTGCTCATTTATATAAATACCCATGAGAGGGTTTAATTTTTGATCGAATTACATTTCTTCATTCATCCTCTCTCACTTTAAAACTTATTCTCTCTTTATCTCTCAAGGTATTCATTAAATCTCGACAAATCCTTTGACATTTTCGTTCAAATTTGGTTTCTAAACTATTACTCGTCTTCTCCTCTACGATTTGGTATTAAACTTTGGCTAGAAATCATAAGAATCAGCAAAAAAGAAATTAGGGTTTGAAGTAAAATTGAGACTTTTCCAACTATATAGCAATTTAAGGTTTCTAAAAGTTTCATCAAGTTACAGGTAAGCCTATTTATCTATTATAGATTTGATTTTAAGATTTTGAGCATATTGGAATTTTACGGTTACTGTTCACTTGAGAATTTCCATTTATTTTCACATAGAAAATATAAATTTCTGTAGATTTGTGAAAATAGGAAGTATATGATGATAAATATGCATGAAATGATGTTTAGAATATGTATATTCGTCTAAGACGAAAATGCAAATTTAGAATATTTATATGGCCATGGAATTTTGTTGTTAGAAATTAGATAAATGACCTTAGTTAGTTGAGCCTCGAGATATGTATCAAGTGTCAACTAAAAGAATTTATCCACTTTTTCACAAATAATTACATTTAATGCATCTAAGTTTAATTATTTGAATTTTGAAATTTATAAATATATGCATGTATGGTACTAGGTTATGACAATCCGAGTTAACTACCGAGTAGACGCGATAATACGTAGTAGAAGTAATTACCCTTCCCTTATAGTGAGTAAGTTTATATATACATGAATATGTAAATATATGCGTGTGATACATATATGTATGCTTGTGTGTTGAACAAGTGATTTTACTATTAAAATAGAATTTGAACTGAATATGTTTCATGTGTTATAAATTGATATTGGGATATATTGATTTATTTGATATGTTATTGATAAATGTATTTGATATACATGTTGTAATGGTTAAGGAGGCCTAATTTATTGAAATAATTTATAATTATTGTTGAAAATGCTTTGATTTGAAATATGCATGTATTTTGGTGATAAGGTTGGTAAGGTCGGATATTTGTATATGGTCAATGGGCCTGTTTATTTACTGTATATATAGGGAGGTAACTTATGGATGGATCTATGAGAGACCGCATAGGTGAGTGGAGCCATAGTGAGGTTGGTGTAAGGGGAAAAGGCCATAATAAATCCACTGTGTGCCATGCACGTATGTGCTATTATAAAGACCCTATGGAAAGTCCTGGTGGCTTGATAGAGATTTTATAGATTTGACGGATGACAAAGACAGTCACTAGTATCACTAAGTGACTACTCGATGCCAACATTAGTGAGATGGACAATTAATTTTATAAATGCAGGTTTTATATAAAATAAACAATTTTATAATGTATAAGAAATAATTTTCTGCTTTATAAGAATTTATTGCATATAGTTTTATATATGAAAAGACTCACTGATGGTTTCGATGTTACCTTAGCCAAGGTAACAGTCGAGAAAGTATGGCCAACCCAGTTTATTTGTGTTAAACTGTATAAAGACCATCTTTAAATTATTTTATGATTATTTGATTTAAGGAACATGTAAATATATATATATATATATATATTTGAGTATAATATGGAGAAAAATCCCAATATCATTAGTTTGGAATTGGTTTTGCATGTGTGTGTGTGTGTGTGTGTGTGTGTGTGTATATCTGTATGTATTTTGTTTACTCGTTCCTCATAATTACAACTTTCAGATTAGGCGCATTAGTCCTTGCTGGGCTTGTGGTAGTGGTAGAGGGCCTACAACGCTCTGGGTAGGTTTTCTTTTTTGACTCACACATATAATTTAGGTCCACTGAATATATTTATTTTCTTAGATATATGTTTTTATTTAGATATATATTTTATTTGGAATTTGGAAATGATTTGTAACTTAAATGGTTATGTAAATATTTATTATTTTGTTCAATTCGACTGAAAATTATTTTCTGTAGTATTATTTTATTATTTGATTTTTGTTGTGAATGAATTGATTACGGAGATCAATTTTTTTAATGCTCTTATGGATGAAAATTATGTTTATAAACTATTTTCAGGTTTTGATAATTGACAGGAAAGACTTACAAGCTCTCTTGATACATTTTAAGTGTATAGAGTGTATCATGAGGGTCTGTGATGATTGTTACGGGTGGACCATAGGTTTAGGGCGTGATAGTAAGAGATGAATTCTAATTTTAAATAGTATAATTTCATCTTTAAGTTCCCAAGGCCTTACAACATTATTTTTTTTTGAAATTTTTTGGACAATCTCCTATAGCAAAGGCATGGACTCTACTTCTCTTCAAATTGTGACTAACCAAATGTGTATACTTGGGACTAACCAATTAGGGACGACCATAGACAAAGCATGGGATTAGGCTTTGAAGCTTCATAAAAGCGCATTTGTGGTTGAATTCTCATTATTTTTTTTTATTTTTTAAATATTAGATTCGAAAATCATAACCCATGGACTTAACCAATCACTTTTGTTGGGCTGTAGTGGTGATGGTTTGGTTGAATATATATTATAGACTTTTTCGATTTGTCCTTACAATAATTTTTACTCTCAAGAGGCAAGGCTATTCCTAAGAGTGGTTGAGAGGAATTTGGTAGGGCTAAGGTAGACCCAGTATTCATAGCCTGCTTAAGTCTTCAAAATTCTTTTTTGCTTTTAGAGTTCCATAGAAAGAATCTTTCTTGAGCATCTAGGCCAAAGGTTGGAGAAACTTTCCGTATTTGTTAATGAATTTCCGTGACACCTAAAAAACCCAGTAAGCCTTCTAGGGTCGTAGGCTTGGGCCAAAAGACCATAAAAGCTATCTTTTCTGAGTCCATGGTCATGCCTTTATGGGAAATAAGATGGCCTAAGTAGTTGACTTCACTTATTGTTGTTGTTATTGTTGCTGTTGTTGCTATTTATTAATTTTGGAGAAATTTTATTTTCATAGAATTTTCTTATTATTTTTAAAATTATATCTATTTCTTTAGATATAGGTTGTGCAATTGTTAAAAGTAGAGAATCTTCTTATTATTATTTGTGTTAGTAAATATTATTGTTAATTTTGTTTAGGAGGTGATTTTAAAGACGAAAATAAATTAGCGGAAGTATAAATCGACGAATCGTTTGAATTTTAAAGCAGGTGTTTATATGCAATTGAGATAATTTTAATTTTAAAAACTCAAAAGTAGGGTGTTTATATTCTTTAAAATTTAAGCACATATAATTGAAATTTCTATATATATACGCGTTGATCCTATTAATTGTTTGCTGCAAAATTTAAATATGGTTTATATGAGAGTTTCATTTGCATGAATTTAACAAAAAAACTCAATAGTATGCATTGTGTTTTAGTTGGAAGTGTTTAACATGCTTATTTAAATTAATGAAATTAATTTTTTGTAGTTTTAATAAAAAATTTAAATGTTATTATTTTGAATGTTGATTTGTTATGGCTATGATTGCTTAAGTACCAGTGACTTTGGAAGTGATTTTTGTCTTGTGGTAAAAGTCTGTAAGTAAACCCTGTTTTTCTAACATAGGGGTAAAATAGTCATTTAAAGACATTCATTAACACACTTGTATGAACCAAGATTTATTTAACACATTAACGAGGTTTAGGAGAACTTTAGTTAGTTTAATAAAATGATTAATATGAACTTATTTGTAAATTTTTGAAAATTGAAAAAAAAAGGGACCAAATTGCAAAGTTTTCAGTGATTAAATTACAAGATTTTCAAACGATGAAATCTGAATATTGTAGCAATAATGTAGCAAAGTACTGTAGCATCACTGTAGCACCGGTCAACCGATTCACTAGAAAAATGAGTTTTGTTTGCGAAAACTTCAATGATTTTAAGGGCATTTTAGTCTTTTCATAATTTTTCTATAAATACCCATTACTTCTAATAGTATTATTCATTCTTCTCTCTCTAAAACATAAAAACTCTCTCCCCTTTCTTTCTGAAAATTGGTCATTTTCTCTTTTCTCTCCATCTCTTTGATTTCACATTTTTCCCCCAATTTTCTTCGAAATTTCTACTACCAAATGAATCCTCATCGTTTTCTCATCGATTTGGTACCAATTTTTAGCAAAAGAGGGTGAGATCGAGCTCAGATGAAACTTAGGTTTCGAATCAAATTTGAGATTTCTAAAGGCTTAAATAAGTCATTGGTAAACCTATTAACTTGCTATAAGTATGATTTTATGAGTTTGAGCATATTGAAATTTAGAAGTTATTGTTCACTTAGGAATTTCTTAAATTTTCACGTAAAAAATGTAAATGTGTTGATTTGAGCTAATTGAAAACATATGATATCATATATGCATTGAATATTGCTTGGAATGTGTATATCCGTTTTAGATAGAAATATGAATTTGGGGATTTCATTAATTTATGCTTAGGAAATATTAATAATGTTAAATTGGTATTAGATTAAGTGTTGTGAAGGTTATATATGTGTTAATCTAAGTTTATTAGACATATTTGATGGACAAATATGTGATTTGTGATCGGATTGCATGTGAATTTTGGTATCCGATGAATATTGAAAATTTGACGTGAAAATGTGAATTAAAACAATATGGCCATAGGATTTCGTTGTTAAAAATTAGATAAATGGCCTCTGATAGTTAAGTTTTGGGATAGATATAAAACTAAGGAATTTTAGTCATTTTATCCATGAATATTGCATTTTTGCATTATGTTGATTACATGAATATTAGAATTCATGAGACTACGCATATGTGATATTAGGCACCAAGAACCAAAGAGAAGGACCAAGTGGGTGTGAGGAACCTTAGTGAGTTGATTACCCTCCCTATACTGTGAGTAAATTTATACATACATGAATATGTATACCTATTCATGTATATACTAATATATATATTGCTTGTGTTAAACAAGTCATTTTCTTTTATTGTTAAAGTGAAACTGGAAATGAACATGTTTACATATGTTACAAATTGATATTGTAATGTTTTATATTTGGTCTGCTAATAAATGTTGTTAAATATACTTGCTGAAAATGGTTGGAAGGCCCAGATTTGACTTACATATTTTACGATCATTATTTGAGAATGATTTGGCTGAGGAGGCTGAGTTTGATTTAAATGAATTGAAATTATTAATGTAAATAATTTGTTTTTAAGCATGTATATTGTTGATGAGGCTAGTAAGGTCGGATATTGATTCATGGCCAGTGGGTCTGATGTTTGGCCAATAGGCCTGTTTATTTGACTGTATATATAGGTAGGTAGCCTATGAATGGACCTATGAGAGGCCACATAGGTGAATAGAGCTGCAGTGGGGTTGTATAAGGAACAAAAAGTTATGGTAAGCCCACTGTGTGCCGTACACTTATCTGTGGTTGTAGAGACCCTATGGAAAGTCTTGGCGGCTTAATAGAGAACTTATAGATTTAACGGATATGACGAGGACAGTCACTCTATCACCAAGTGACTACTCGGGACTAACATTAGTGAGATGAACGTTGTTTTATAATTGCATATTTATTAAGAAATAAATGGTTTTATAAAGAATGATAAACAATTTTTAGTTTTATAATTATTCATTGCATATGGTTTTATGCATGAAAAAGCTCATAGATAGTTTTCGACATTGCTTTGGCCAAGGTAACGATCGAGAAGGTATGACCAGCTCGGTTGTTTATTTAAACCTGAATACAAACCAATTATAACGCCTGCAATTTTAGAAACTTTTAATTGTAGCGTCTACAGTATTTATGAAATTTAATCGAATAATTTGATGTTATTTAGTTAATTAAAATTTCATGTTATTTAAAATTTTTGGGTTCAAAATAGTGTTATTTATTTAAGCCCAAATTTAATTTCATAAAATTGGGTTATAATTAGATTTTGGATTAAGGACATAATGCTTGAATTAATTTTGGTTTTTAATTGGAACTAAAACGAAAGTTTTTCAAAGT
>JAXCLQ010071653.1:0-11608 GCA_035584115.1 Cedrela odorata
TGATGAAATTTATATCTCTCAATCAAAATATATCAAAGAACTACTAAGAAAATTTGATATGGTAGAGGGCAAACCTATTCAAACTCCTATGAGCACTTTTACTTCATTAGACAATGATGAAATAAGAAAGAGTGTAGATCAAAAGTTATATAGAGGTATGATATGATCATTGCTTTATTTGACCGCCTCTAGGCCCGATATTATCTATGGAGTGTGTGTATGTGCTAGATTTCAACCCAATCCAAATGAGTCACACCTTGTAGTTGTAAAACAAATTTTTTGGTACTTAAAAGCCACACTTAATCTAGGATTATTCTATCCAAGGGACGGTGAGTTTAATTTGAAAGGCTATTCAGATGCTGACTATAGAGGATGTAAAGTGGATAGAAAAAGTACAAGTGATACTTGTTACTGTTTTGAGAATGTATTAGTATTTTGGTTTAGTAAGAAACAAAACATAATGTATTAGTGGGTAGTTGTTGTGTATAACTTTTATGAATTAAACATTACTTGCAAGATTATGGATTAGATCTAAGTAAAATTCCGATTCTATGTGATAACACAATGCCATAAACGTGACCAAAAATCCTGTTCATCACTCTAGGACTAAGCACATAGAAATTTGTTACCACTTTATTAGAGACCATATTAATAAAAGAGATGTTTATTTAGAGTATGTAAATACAAATTTTCAATTAGCTGACATATTCATAAAACCGCTTGATATGGATCGTTTTTATGCAATTAGAAATGAACTAAGAATGATGGAAATTGTTTGAATATTGTTTGAGCCTACTTGTATATGTGAAAAATTGGCAAAAATTCATTTCTGGAACGAATCAGATCGATACATCTATCATAGAGTATCGATATCATTGTAATAGATTGATACGTCATTGAAATCATATCGATACCCTTATGTGTTACTACTTAATATTGATACACTCTCTTGATATATCGACACTCGGATTTATTTCCAATTTGTATCGATATCCTTCCATTCAAATTAATACCTTGAATCCAATCAATAAATAATCATGTGTATTTCAAAAATTTTAAAAAGACTAATTTTTAGCTGCCAAAATTAAATGCACATTAAAAGCAATTCTTAAATATAAATATGTTCATATTCTCATTCATATGTATCGATACGCTCAGCTCTACGTATCAATACTCGTACCTAAAAAGTTAAAAAGTATCGAAACTTCTTTAAGCGAGATCGATATATCTTTTAGATCTAAAAAGTATCGATATTTTTATGCGATTTCAAGTCTAAAAATTGCTCAAATCTAAACATATTAATACTTTTCTCTAAATCAAAAACTCAGAGCTTTCTCTCTTTACAAATCTTAACTTGTTAAATTCTAGAGTTCCGTTATTTAATCTCTCAATTTTTCTTCAAGAAACTAACTATACAATGCCTAAGACTAAGAATCCTGAAGTAAGACACAAAAAGAAACCTAGGGCACCTGAGTCATCTACGTCAAATCTTGATTTCCAGAATCGTGAGGCAGAAGATCAATACCTCTCATTCTTTCTAAACCGGAAAGTTATTCCTAGACGTGTTTTAGACTTTAACCTCCTAATCTCAATCCAATTTCCCTATCTCGAAACCTTTGAATAGTTCGGCTGGATTGACTACCTAAGTTTTCGAAGAAAATGCTTTGACAGCTTGATTAAAATTTTCTACTCAAATGTAAATGCTAAGAACCCTTGCTCAAGCCGACCACGGATGATTGAGTTTGCGAGCAACATTTATGGACACTCGTTCTAAGTCAATACTGGTGTCCTGTCTCGCATCACTCACGTACTAGAAAGGGGCATTTCATATCCAGCAAGCGCATTTCAACCTTTTGAATCTTGCAATGTAATTTTCAAGAATTTGAATTTGAAAGAGGTGGACAACAAACCAGTTCATCTAGGTATCCATGAGAGAATTCTTCACCTCATCGTCTCTTACAACCTTAACGCACGTTCTTGACGTTATTCGAAAATGAAGTATGAAGATATGTGGTGGATGTAGTGCATCATGAAGGACAAATGACCTGATCTGATATCTTGGATTTTTAAAGCGATGGTGAAAACCACAATTGTCACGCCCCTGCCCTTAGGGTCCACACGTGACAACCGCTACAGACCGTGGAAACACATTCTTAATCCCTGAACATGTCCATTGGGCTTGTAAGGCTGCTTGGGTACCTGTTACCCCTGTATACTCATGTATCTTAAAAAAATTCTCAAAACAGTTATAATCACATTCATAAAAACATGTCTCCTTGAGACAGTTTCCAAATCATCCCAAAATGGGCATATATTTAAATTAAGGTACAAGTTAAATAGTTATCAAATTACATCATTTGATGTTCATAAAATACATATATAATATAATTTATCAAAAGACACCCAGTGGACTAATTCGTACAAGTTTGTAAGTCTAGAATGTCAACTGTACCTGAACCTGAGGGTGTTACACCTTTGTTCTGAACACCATCACCACCTGTATAATGCGCTTCTAAATCTCGATCTCCTGCAACTGAGAAATGTGAGGTGAGTATATGGGTATATACTCGTGAGTGGATAAAAATACAGTTTAAGAAAATCATTTGTAAATGCACTAAAAACAATTTTATATTGATAAAACATGGTTTGCTAGTAAAAACACTAGGCTGGCTCCTGTTCTTGGTGATTACCTTGACTGTGGTAACCCCAAGACCGTCAATGGGGAATGCAACCTTATAATAATCAACCAAAAGTACAAATTATTGGCTCTCTATTTCGCAATTCAAATAATCTTAAAGAAGCAAATAATATTTATACTTGCTATATTCATGCACCTGCAATTCTTTTAATGCTTTTTGAATTATCTCTTCTATTGAATCACATTTTGTATTACAATTTCTTCATGCTGGGCATATTATCAAATAAGAGAAGAATCATAATTCATCGTAACATTATCCATCAATCATTGGTATCCTTTCAATATCAAAATCAAATGATATATTAAGTTTTAACTATTTATACTATGTCATACACTACACCTGACTCTCAGGTGTAAATTTCCAATCTATACCAAAATAATTAGATAGACAGGAAGATACTCTTTAACATACTATATTATTTTTTATCATTTTTAAGTATTTATCTCAAAGGCAGTAAATTGGTCAACTTTAACTATTCATCATGACTAACTCTGAAATTGATTATACCAAATAATTCTTTAACTTGTCTTTAGCACCCATTAAACCCTTAAAGTACTAATTAAGCTTTAAGAAGCTTCTCAAGCAAAACCAAATTTACTTCAACTTTTTCTTTTCGATCAATTATATAAATCCATCGATTGTGCTTATAAACATATTAATACAATTACTCAAATCCAAACTTTTCCATGTATTCAAAACCAAATGAACACTGGATTTCCTATTCCAATGAACTAAACGATTCCAATAATAGTGACAGTGAAATATAATATAAATTAATAAGCTAGTTCAAATCATAATTGGATCTGATTAACAAAGGCATCATAAATATACAAAATGAGAATCACAAATGCTTCAACGGTCAATAAAGAGAAATAACCTTTTAAAATCTTGAGCTTTATGCTACTATAAACCACACCTCTAATAGAAATCAACCTTTTAAGAAGCTGGTAATTATCTCTATATGATAGAGAAATTGTAGTTGGATCTTTTTGTATAACATTTCGACCGTTTCCTTCAAGCCATTATCATTGTGATTATTAAACATAAACTCGTCCACAACAATCGATATAACAATAACATGAATAATGTCTTCATTTTTAACAGCATCTCCAGTGTCATTATCTCATATTTCCAACCTGTACGTGAGGGCACACATGTAGGTAGATTGATAAATGGTTTTCTGCATTAAATTATACTAAGATAGTCATACCACTATCCTTTACAGAATCCAGCAATAATATTTATAATGGTCAAAGCACATTCCAACCAATAATTTTTATTATAACTATAATTGAATGTTTAACTTCTCATATCTTATAATAACCTTATAAGATTCATATTTGTTGTAAATATAAACTGACAACAAATGAATTATGTAGAGGAATTTCTCCATTCTTCAATTCTCATAATTCATCAAGTTTTCAATATTCATTCAATTACCATGATTTAGTAGATCATATAGTCGAAACAATGACTTTTCTTCCTCACTTTCTAAAAAGTTGTAACTCAATTTTATAAAAGAATACATATTTGCACCTATTCCTCTAATTGGTTTAGAATTAAAATTGCTTAGCTGTTTCAAGGCATCATTCCAAATACAGGGATCCTTATTATTATTTATTTTTGCATTTGCAATTATTGCATTTGAAATTGACAAACCTCCATATTTTTCGACAATCTTAACTATTAAAGGTTGAAAAACAAATGATCTTGTGGAATGATCACCTATAGTATTCCAAAACAAACTCATTGCTTCTGCATTCGATAAAACATTATCTGAGAAATACTTCTCAGAATTTATATCATTGTATAATACTTGTCAGCTGTCTACCTTAACAATTTCTGCCCTAAAGGGGTGTACATTATTAATTCTTGATCTAGGAAAACAATTTTCTATCAGCATGAGATGCGCATGAAATTAAATGTAAATTTTCATACCTCGTGAATGAATTTAGTACCTCTACTTCTATTTTATCCATATTTGAATGATTAATTTCTTCCATTACTCTTTATGAATTATAATATTTATGCTTATTATTCACCTGTTATTTCTGCCATAATTTTGTCATAACTTATATCCTTTAACTCTATCAGGATATCCTACAAAAACTCCTTCAATTGGTTTAACGTTCAGCTTTAATTAACTTGTATGTGTATACACTGTGAGTACAATTACTTTAAAATAATCTGAGTTAGGTGGAAAACTAGTCCATACTTCTTTCGTGTTTTAAAATTCAAAATTGATGTAGCACTCTTATTAAACAGTATATACTTGTAGTTACTGCCTCTGGCCAGAATAATTTAGACAACCAATACTGATCAACATATATATATAACTTTTTCCATAATTGTCATGCTGGGTCTTTATGTTACCCTATTCTGTTGTGAGATGAATCTCACTTTTTAATACGTTAAGATTCCATAATTTGTGGAAAGATCGTCAAAGATCTTGCTATAGTACTCCATGCCACTATTTTTCTTTAGTGCCATTTTTTTACTTGTTGATTTAATTCTCATATCTTCATTATATGCATTATTATTATCTTTACATATTCTATAGAAGATGTAACTACCCTCCAGCCTAACCCGCACTCTGCAATATTTTATGATTTCTCAGTCTACTCGGGATAATATTATTCCATAATGAAATAATCATAAAACAAATATGTAAACACTTCCAATCTCTTTACTCAAACTCGACCTACTAAAAATCGAATTTAGTTCGATTTCTACTGGGATTCAAACTTAATCAAGGCAACACATTATCTCCGTATATATATCAAGATATCATTATTTATCACAATAGAGTTCACAATTTGAAAGCCTCTACATATATATTGGTGGTGATCAATCCCTAAGACTCGACTCACTTATTGTTTGCTGGGTACTTTTCAAAATTTGATTTAAAATCATATAAAACATTTCAAAATGATTTTAAACACACTTTCAACAATGTTTTTCGAAACCGTGGCTCTGATACCACTAAAATTGTCATGCCTCCGCTCGTGGGGTCCACACATGACAACTGCTACAAACTCTTGAGACATATTCTTAATTCATGAACATGTCCCTCAGACCTGTAAGGCTGCTTGGATACCTGTTACCCCTGTATACTCATGTATCTTAAAATAATTCTCAAAACAGTTATAATCACATTCATAAAAACATGTCTCCTTGAGAGAATTTCTAAATCATCCCACAATAGGCATATATTTAAATTAAGATAAATGCCAAATACTTATTAAATTACATCATTTGATGTTCATAAAATACATATATAATATAATTTATCAAAAGATACCCAGTGCACTAATCTGTATAAGTTTGTGAGTCTGCAATGTCAACTGTACATAAAACTGAAGGCGTTACACTCTTGTTCTGATTACCACTACCACCTGTATAATGCGCTTCTAAATCTCAATCTCCTAAAACTAAGAGATGTTGAGGTGAGTATATAGGGACATACTTGTGCGTAGATAAAAATATAGTTTAAGAAAATCATTTGTAAATGCACTAAAAATAATTTTATGTTGATAAAACATGGCCTGCTAGTAAAAACACTAGGCTGGCTCCTGTTCTCGGTGATTACCTTGGCTGTGGTAACCCCGAGACCGTTAGTGGGCGTTATGCACATAATACAATACTCATTTTATAAATCATATTCTTTTTAATATAAGAAAAATATGCACATTTTCAAATCTACCCACCACTAAAGTTCGCATCGAGTAGTCATGTGGTGACACTCATGACTGTCCTCGATAATCCCATAGGTGGGCAACTTCATATCATCACATCTAGCCATATAATTGCCCCACCTATGGTGCGCTCACCTAGGCGGCCTCTCATAGGTCCGTCCCTAGACTACTATCCTGTAGCTACAGTCACATTCAACTCTTGGCCCTCTCGGCCATATTACCATTACAATGCCACAAACATGTATATGTTCAAATGAATGTCATTTCACATCAGAAGATAAACATGCAATTTCAATTTCAAATCATTATAAAGCATGCAATTTCAATCTCAAACTTGGCCCCTGGCCATTCACATTTCAAATTCATAAATATTTCATTTCAATAGTTATAAGCATGCTTTATCAATATTAAATATAGCCCCTGGCCATTCATATATCATTTAAATCACACAGGCCATTTTCATTTACTTTAAACAGTAATAAATCTATTCCTTAATTCATGAAACAGTAAGTTTTATAAAATATATTAAAACATGAAAACAAGTTAAAAATAGTTCCACTCACAGTAATGGGGAGGGTATTCACTCTCAATATTATTCTTTGCGCTTAGTGTGTTCCTTTCCTGAGTGTTTGACGCCTATATTACACACACACAGACACACACACACACATATATATATATATATAATCAACTTCACGATTTTGATGTAATTTAAGCACAATGCTTTAGATACATGTTTCTTGGAAAACATGCCTAGGATTCCTTAGTTGACACATAAACATTACGAGGCCATTTATTCGATTCCCAACATTGGAATCCTATGGTCGGAATTATTCCAAATCCCTCATTTACGTTTAAAACTACTATATTTATTCCCAACCACACTTAGCGCGTATATGTCACTATAATTTTCAAAATAATTGCTTTTATGAATTCAATTCTTGTCATACATTTCAATTCTACAAAATTTCATATTTTCAGCAAACACAATTATAAATATCCCAACGATGATATCAACGCATATATATGTTGTCATAACTTTCATTTGTCGAAAATACATAATTCAACATTTTCGTCATGTGCGTGTGTGTATATATATATATATATAATTACTTCAAACAACATTTAAGGCAAAATCGACTTCGTATACTTCCAATTATCTCCACTCAACATAATTTCACAAGGTTTGCATTTTCGGTAATAATACATATACTTGTTCAAACGACGAATTAATGTATATTTGTCGTCAAATACTTCCAATCATTACGAAAAAGTACTAATCTACATTTCCTATACAAAATCAAACTCAAATTTTTGGATGAACAATAACATACAAATTTCAATATGCTCATAATCCAAAAATCATGCCTAAAATGAGCTACTCGATTTACTGGTTACTTGTTTAAGCTTGTAAAAACTTCAATTTGTCGTTTAATCGCAAAAACCCCGATTTTACCTCGAAACCCATTTCCGCTCCTTACTTATCTTCGCATTTTCTAGTTCAAATTTAGTACCAATGCGTAGAAGATGTCATGAGGAGTCGATTGGTGGAGAAAATTTTGAATTCAATCGGAAGAAAATTGAGAAATAGTGAGGGAAGAGAGAGTCGAAATTTTTGAGAAGGGGAGAAAGGTTTACGTTTTTTGGAGAATGAGAGAAGCTTAATGCACTATTGGGGAAGTGGATATATATAGATAAAGGGTGAAAAGACCAAAATACCTTCAAAAATCTTAAAAATTTCTGTAAAAAATCTATTTTTCCAGCAAATCGATCGATCGTTTTCTCCAACCGGTCAACCGGTTGCTACAGTAACCATTAATAATACTTGAATAGTGTGTGAACAATACCTAAACAATGGTCGACTGTTTTCTCCAACCGGTCAACCAGTTCTAATTCGGCTATTGTCGGTCAACCATTTGCTCCATTCGGTCGACTGGTTGCTACAATAATTTGCTACAGTACTTACTACAGTACCCTCTGCTACAGTATTCTGGTTTTACTATTTGAAAATCTTGCGATTTAGTCCCTGAAAACCTTTCAGTTTGGTCCTTTTTCAAAATTTAAAAAATACTAATAAATCCATATTAATTATTTCATTAAGTCAACTTAAGTTCTCCTAAATCTCGTTAATGTACCAAATAAATCTTGAATCTTACACGTGTGATACTAAATATCCTTAAATAACCATTTTAACCCTGTGTTTGAAGAATAGGGTTTACAACAATGTCCAAAGCCAGCTACCTTTATTATAGATATGTGGTCTCAATAATTATTCGGAAGATTCCATCATGGATCCACACTGAGACCGATACCATTAAGTCGTCGGCTATTGCTATATTGTTAGAAACAACACTTTGCCACATACATTATGAGCAAACCATTGATGGAAGATGGATACTTTAAGCCCGGTACAAGCACTTACACAATGCGAGCAACAAACGACACAAGAGCAACCACAAGATGAAGTTACACCAAAAAATGAGTTACTTATACCTCAACTTGCACACAAAGCAACCCTATCCATTCCCACTTCAGTTCCAATGACGTCTAATTCATATTCCATTCCCTTATCTACAATATTATCTCTCATGGAAAACATGTAAGCTCAGCTGACCCGCATGGAAGAGAAAGTTGAGATAACCATGTCCAACTTTAATAAGTGGCTCACCAGTACTGAGAGCATGGTCATCACCCAAATGGACAAAATTAAAGAGCACCTAGCTTGGGGTAGAGATAGCATAATCTAGCTTGGGTGACTTGGATTAGAATTCGGTGGTGAAACTCATAGTTTCATGCACAGCTTAACTAAAGCAGCTACCTCAGCACCTGCACCAACCCTTGCTCCTGCTTATCGTGGACCTACTGCCTCCTCTTCTCGACCTTGACCTTCTTCTCCTGCACCGTAGCCTAATATTTTCTACCTTGCACACCTAGATGTCGATAGC
This sequence comes from Cedrela odorata, assembly GCA_035584115.1. Classification (NCBI taxonomy): domain Eukaryota; kingdom Viridiplantae; phylum Streptophyta; class Magnoliopsida; order Sapindales; family Meliaceae; genus Cedrela; species Cedrela odorata. The sequence goes on from JAXCLQ010071653.1 coordinate 9,340, forward strand.
AACAGCTTAAAACCTTTTGGAACCCTTTGAAACATTGTTTGTCATTGTTTGAGTTGTTTGTGTGTAATGAAATTTAAATTTGAATGTCATTGATATGTTTAATTCCATTTCTCTTCATTTTTTTGTGTATGTATCTATATGCCATTAATATGTCTTTCTTCTTTGATTGCTAACAAAAAGAAAATATACAAAATGATAAACATTTTGAAAACCATTTTTAACTCATACTTTGATATACATTTTGAAAACCATTTTTAACTGACACTTTGAGCCTGGAACCAATCTTAAGGATAAAGGGGGAGAAAATAAACATCTATAAAATTTTAACTTGATCATTACATTAAAGGGGACAAAAGAAGAGAATTAACCTAGTTTTTGTCATCATTAAAAAAGGAGGAGATTGATAATATCACATTAATGACTTGATTATATTTATGTGTTTTCGATGATAACTTATTGTTTTTCTTAATATCAAGTTAACATTAAATGATCTTAATCTTATTTGAGAATCAAGAAACAAATATATAAACACGTTTAGAACAATTTCTTAACAAATTTGTGTGAAAGTGTCTTGAAAGATCAAACATGATCGATACATAGAGATAACGGATCAATACCATTGAAGACCAGATCAATATATGGAGTAGACCAGATCAATACATGCCTTGTTTAGAGAGTTGTAAAATATTTACAAGGCAGACTAGATCGATACATGAAGTAGACCAGATCTATACATGTCTTGTACAGAGAGTTGCAAAATATTTACAAGGCAAACCAAATCGATACATGGAGTAGACCAAATTGATACATGCCTTGTCCAGAGAGTTGCAAAATATTTACAAAGCAGACTAGATCGATACATGGAGTAGAACAAATAGATACATGTCTTGTCCAAAAAATTGCAAAATATTTATAAGACAGACCAGATCAATACTTGAAGTAAAGTGGATCAACACATGCAAATTCCAGAAAGTTGAAAATTATTTATGAAGTGAACCAAATTGGTATGCAAAGGCTAATGGATCGATACTCATGGCTTAGCTCGTACTATTCGTATAAAGAGATCGATACATAGAAAAAGGGATCGATACTTCATTTGAAATTAAGGCTCAACGGTAACATCTGCAATATTTATGACGGACAATAAATGTGTCAAATCAAGTCATTGGACTTAAGTTGCTTCATAAAAAGAAAGAATATAAATAGAAGAAACATAATGAAGCAAGGGAGAACCAACATTGCAATCAAAATCAAAAGATATTCTCGAAGAGCATTTTCAAACGTAAATAGTTAAATTTTCTCTCTTTATTGTAAAACTTTCAATTCCTATGAGAGATATTTATTTCTTGTGAGAGCATACTGATATATCTATTCTAGTGTGAGAAGAAAATTTAATATACATTTGTGATATTATATTGGGTATATCTTCACTTGAATTAAAGAAAATTGTTGTGGATTTTTTTTTCACCTGTGAGAAAGGAAGTGTAAGGTTTCTCTTCACTTTATAAGTAGTGTACTGGGTTTCACTTGACCCGTAAAAAACAAGGAGATAGTAAAACCTCGGTGGTAGTGATCCGTATATGAGAGAGTGGACGTAGGCCAAGTTTTGCCGAATTATTATAAACTGTGTTTGTTTTTCTCACTCTACTATTGTTTTATTTATTGCACTACATTGTATACATTTTTAAATTTCTAAACTTTTAAAACTTAATTCACCACCCTCTTGAGTGTTGCTAACTGGGCCAACAGAATTTTAGTGGCTAGAATATTTTCTAAACTTAAGGGGATAATAATTTAGAGAGTGGGCTTGACTTAACTAGGCCAATGGGCTTCATGTGAAATTGGGCTAAATATTAGGTTACCAAAGAAATAATTTTGGGCCATTATGAAGTAATTAATGTCGGGCCATTTTATAAATAATTTGGGGTTAATAAAATAAAATTAAATCAAGCCCTTTATTTTTTGTAAATGGCCAGCCCATTTCTAGAAAATTTTACACATTTCTAGCTAATTCAAGAAGTAATAAGAAAACAAAAAGGAAACCTTTCACACCTTTAACTTGGCCAAGAGATTTAAGTAGAAACATAGGAGGAAAAAGAGAAAATTTCAGTTTTAGGGCAAAAAAATTTGAGGGAAAACCAAAGAAAATCAAGTAGCTTGGAAGGTATACAAGCTTTGGAATTCAATTTGGCAGGCTTGTATCAACACAAGTGGTAAGAAAACTCTTCTATTTATCATGAATTTTTTTTTTTGAAAATTTCAGGTTTGA
>JAXCLQ010071654.1:0-11606 GCA_035584115.1 Cedrela odorata
AATTTATTTAATAAAAACAAAATCAACAATATATAAGTTAAAATTTAAGTTTAAATAGATAAAATAATACTATAAAATAGAGTTATCACTTTCCTTCAATTCTTAGAAACTCCTCTCACAAGCATCAAACCACTCGAATTTTAACATTTTTCTGAGTTAGTCGTGTCAACGGAGTAACTATTCTAGAAAAGTTCTTCGCAAAGCATCTGTAATAAACAACTATCCTCAAAAACTCTATATCTCTGTCACACTGGTTAGTCGATGCCAACTCTATATATCCTAAATTTTTTGTGAATCTACACTGATCCCCTCTCTAGATACCACATGACCGAAAAATATCATCTTAGACAACCAAACTCACATTTCGATAGCTTAGCGTACAACCTATGCTCCCTCAGTATCTACAACACCTTGTAAAGGTGCTCAATATACTCATGCTCACTCCAGGAATACACTATGATATCATCAATGATTAACATTACAAATTGATATAGAAAAGGTTTGACACCCTATTCATCAAATCTATAAAAATTGTCAGTGCATTAGTCAATCAATGAACATTACTAGAAATTCATAATGTCTATAACTAATCAAGAATATCTTCCTTCCAAGTTTTAAGCGGATGATACCTAGACTGCAAATCAATTTTTGACAAACATTTTGCCCCTTGTAATAGATCAAACAAATAATCAATCCTCGGCAGCGGATATTTATTCTTGATAGTCATCTTATTCAACTGTCGATAATCAATACACAATCAAAGGGTCTTATATTTTTCTTTACAAACAACACTGGTGCATCCCAGTGACACACACTAAGGTGAAGGAATCCCTTATCTAGGAGGTCCTGCAGCTATACTTTTAACTCCTTATGTTCTACAGGAGTCATCCTATATGAAAAATGGATATTAGCTAGGTGTTAGGAACTATGTCTGTACATAATTCAATCTCTCTGCCAAGGGTAATCTAGGTAACTCTTTTGGCAACACGCTAGGATACTCTCTGACAACTAGAATCTATTTTATACACAAATCATCACACCTGGAATCCCTTACATATGTTAAAAATCCACTGCTTCCTTTCCTAAGCAGTCTGAAATCATGTAAGGCAGATATTAGGTTGTAAGAGGTTTCATTCCATCCCCTTGGTACATTTAGGCTAGTTCATTAGAAAATTGTAGCATAATAGTTTTTTTCTCTACAATTTACTGCTGCATGATGCTCAGATAGCCAATCCATATCGTATATGACATCAAAATTCAATTTCTCTAACAATATCAAATTTTTGGTTCGAGTAACCATCTTATGTTCACGTTTTTACTTAACGTAATAAATCATTTATATACCGTCACACAGTATTTATATCTATCCTGAAATATAATAGGCTCGACTCATAATTTATAACACATAACAATCTAACACTTCCGCGACATCCTGATCATTTTAACTCATAAATTTACAATCTCACAAATCATTACATAACATTAATACTTATCCTTAAGCAACACATTGTTAAGTCACAATTATAAGCACATCATGATTTAACACAATCACAATATCTTCGAATAATGATTTTTGTTGTAGAACCCACCAAATTTGGTATGCTTTAAGTGTATTCGATTTCGACAATAATAAATTATTCACAGGCATTAAGGTTTAAAGGAAATTTTTTTAAAAGAATATGCATGCATAGTAAAATTGGTACTTTGGTATAAAATGCCATAAATACATATATAAACCTAAGTTCTTGATTTTATTTCTCTTGTATTTTCAAGGTGATCATAAATAAATGTAAGAACTAGATTGAAAGAATTTTAAAACTCAAGGGGTTAAAGTGTAAAATTTTCATAAGTTGGAGGAAAAGTGTAAATAAGAGAAATGTGGGGCCATTAATAACATAATCATATTATTATATTATGGGTCTATGAAGTCTATTACTAAGTCAAGCCCAAGATGCTTCTAAGTTAAAACAATGTGATTATACATGTCCAAATTCAAAATCTTTGTAAATAAGCCCAAATGCATGTAAAACCCAAATTAAACCCAAATTGTGTGTTTTAATTTCCAACATTTTCTAGACCCTTTTATTCTTTATTTAGACAATAAAAGTGAGCAAAAGTGGATCAAAGAAAAATCAAAACAAAAGTAAACAAAAGACAAAACAATTATTAATAATAACAATAATAAATGAAGTCAAATTTTATATTTTAAGTATCCAATTTTCTAGACATTTCCATATAAGTTTAGAGGAATAAAAAAAGGCCAAGAAGAGAAATAAAGGGGAGAACAAAAAAAAAATGTAAGGCCAAGGAAAGAATTAGAGGAGAAAGCTATGAACAAGGGGGGAAGGAAAATTTCGCCGAGAGAGAGGGAGGTAAGAAAGAAGGAAAAGAAAGAGAAATGGAAATAGAAGAGAAGGCAAGTGTGGTGGCTAAATTAGGTGGAGAAAGAGAGGGAAAGAGAGAAAAAGAGAAAAGAGAAGAGAACAAATGGGTAAGTAAGGTATGTGTGGTTGATTTTTAAAGTTTTAGTGTTGATTTATGTTATGTAATGTTAAAGTTAATGTTAAGACATGAATTAAAGATGTTAATATGTATAAATACGTGTTATCTATATATGAATTGAGTGGAGAAGATTTAATGATGATGATGTGAATGGGTAAAAATGATGATAGGTGAAATTAACATTTATGTTGTGTCTTTGTTGTTTGATTTTGAAAATTTATCTATTGTTTTATGTTAATTGATGCTAAAATATGAATTTGTGATTTTGGTTATGTGTGAATGGCTTGGAAATGATGTATATGTGTATTGATTTGGTGGTTTGGATGTTAGAGAGTGTATGAAATTAATGAAGGTGGAGGTTTGTGTATGTATGGATGCATTATGATGGATTATTGAGCATGGAAGGTGAATGATAGTGAGGTTACATACATGGCAGAACATAAATTATTTTGTGGCCTTAATTTGATGACATTAGTGTATGATAAATGTAAATTTAAAAGGTTATAAGGTATTGAAGTGGTGATAGAGCATGAAAATGGTGTAAATATTGTAGGGGGTGAAAACTGTCAACAGGGGTTGTGTGTGTGCAGTGTGGCAAAAACGCTTGCATAACTAGGCAAAACATGAGTGGTTGTTGGGCACCCCTATATAGGTGGTTAGACGACGGGAAAATGAAGAACTTAGGTGCAATAGGTCATGGAATTAGTGAATGGAAGTGTGTTAAAACATGGGGCGAAATTCGAATGGATGCAGTTGCTAGAAATCTGAGCAGAGTTCGGAAAAATGAAATCTGGGAGAGTTTCTGATATCGGATTAAGACATCATAAAATGTTATAGAAACTAGACATCTAGGAGCACAACATATCCAAAATTCAGCTCATTTTGCAAAGAAATGAGACTGTAGTAAATTTTTAAAATTGATAGCCTTGCAGATGACATACCCTATTTTAGTGTAACACATGTTGAAAACTTGGCGTAACTTGGGCAAACGGAGTCAAAACCCAAATTCGTAAAGTGCGGTATAAATTAAACTCGTAATAGAGTATGTCGCCAAAAATTTAGGTCAAAATATATTGCTGATATTGAGCGGTGTGCATTTATAGCGAGCGTAGAGCATATTTAGTGCATAAAAGAGAATTCTAGCTTAAATTCTAATTTTATTCAATAAATATTTCAATTATGGTATTGTTTAGTTAGGTGATAAGTATGCATATTATGTTTGTTTTATTTAATTGGACATATTATATAGAGTCTAACAAAAAATCGTGTAATTGTAGATCAACGACTTGAACATCCGATACCGACATCTTGAGTCGGAGATTTGCGAGCGTATAGATGAGTAGATGGATACATTTTTCAGAATTTTAAAATAAAATAATTGAAATGCTAAATTGCTTTCTAATAATATTTAGAATTTGAAAATGGTTTAAATGTTAAATTGTGTTGTGGTTTTGTAGAATTTGAATGCATTGTAAGTAGGAAATTGATACGTGATGGGTAAGAGTAAATTTTATAAAATGATTTGAATTATTTACAAATTTTATTGTGGATGGTTAACTTGTGGCAAATTGATTTGATTTGATATGTGAAGTAAATGATGAATATTGTATATGGATTTCATATTTGAGATTTAGGTTCCGCCTTTACCCAAGAAAGGGATAAGGGAGAAGTTACCATTTCTGCCCTTACCTACCCAGGTAAGAGGTAAGAGAGAGACTATCATTTCCGCCTTTGTCGTCTAATAAAAGGTAAAGGAGAGATTGCAACTAGATAAGGCAATGTTTGGCACCACATCTGCTTATCCAGGCCAACACTAACGAGTGAGCTAAATAATTTTATGATGTAAATTAACTCATTAGCGAGTTTTAAGGTATTCATCAGCGGTGCACTGGTGAATATCTTGGTGGATAGTTTTCGGGCAAGCCCAGAAATTCTTTTTTGAACATCCACAGGTATTGTTTAAAAATAAAATATTTTTAATGTGGTTAAATTTTGATGAATTGATTTTAAATTATGATTTATATCTTGTACTCTTTATGTAAAAATCTTGATACTCTTATTCATATTATTTTTATAATTTTCAAACTCAATATTATCCATCTATTCACTGAGTTGTACTCACTCTTTTATTTTCTTAAAAATATTTTCAAATTAGACAGACATTAAGAAGGTCACGAGTCCACTCCTTGGGACTTAGTTTTGCTGAGTACGAGTATAGGAGACTTATAGGTATTAAATGTCTCCACAGTTATGTACAGATATAAGGTGTAGTAAGGATCCATAAACTATTTATTGCTTTTGGAATTTAGATAACAAATGTATTATGAGTGTAGATGTTGTGAATTTAATATATATATTTGTGTAGATACTATATATGGATTATTAAATTTGAAATTTTATATAATTGCACGATTGAAATATGGAGGCCTTACACAATTGTAGGAGTACTGATGGAAAGTATATCTCACGGTTGTATGGCAATTGTTACGTACCTGTATAGGTGGATCGGGGTGTGACATCTATAATCACATTAATTATGAACTCTATAAAATACTACTTAAAGTAAACTTTGCGAAACTAAGTAAGCTTCCATCATACACTATTTACATCACCACTTGCACCTTCACAAAGTCATAATACACTTTAACATTTCCGAAGACATGTCACATACTCAACCTAAATACCATTTTATAAAATAATGATCATGAAATTTTCAAGAATTAGATCAATTTCTTTATCACATACATTCTATCTTCAAGTGCGAATAACTATTCAGGGAACTTAACTATCCACTCTTCCATAAGCCTCAAAGTTTCACTAAAGACTATATATGGTAACAACAGAAACATCATGTGTATATACCTAATATATCACACACACACATATATATATATATATCTCATCAACGTCTCTGCTTTATTGTCTATGCAATTTATTTCTCAAAGTACTCATTTATTTCTTACTGTTCAAATTTCTATTCTCCTTAGTAACCTCATAAGTTAAGGTGTGTATAATCTAGTACAGTCTTGGCTATATATATATGTGTATATTTATCAACACTCGTTAATTCCAAGGTGTTTTCTAATTATACAAGGCTCAAAAACCCCTAGGTGAGCCTTTGGTGCTCGTTGGCTTTCTATCATTATTTTCTATCGAATGGCTTATTCTAGATGCTACTTCATCATCCTATACTTCCTTTTGTATCTTATTATGTTCTTATTTGAATTTCTTTTTATTACGACAGCTTTTATTTGTCACCTCTTACTGTCTTTGTAGGAGGTGTAATCACCTTCCGGTCTAACCCCGCAACCCGCAGTACATCATTATCTTTGGGTCTACATCAAGATAGCATTATATCTATATAAGAGTAAACATAATTAATAGCAATTTAAAATTTTTCTAGGCTAGACAGAATAAGACATGACTCAAGGAATGAGGACTCCGAAGGGATAACCCCTATATATGAGTATCCCGGGTATATTGTATACACAAGATACTAATACCCCCCATCGCAGTCACCGACTCTTTGACCATGCTCTGATACCAACTTTGTAACATCTCCCATGTCTGGAGTGTTACTGGCAAGTGACAGGTTCGTCCTATCACTCTAAGCCTTATATAACCTACTATAGATGCAATTTCAATCAGACTTATATCAAGTCTACATATCTTAGGGCATCATATTTGTAACACCCTATTCCATACATAGTTTCAAATATAAAGTCATTCTCACATTTTATTATATAATGCTATACTAGTATTAAACAAGTCTTGAATATTTACAATTAACAAAAGTTCTTATACATACAAGTCTATAGATATTACACTCCCTATCACTTAGATAATCTATTGATTACATATATCTAAAAATTTCATATACGCCTAGCAACCTTTGCTTGTGTCCTTTGTTACTTCTACGTACTATTATCTAAAAAATAAAATTTTTACAATAAAGAGTAAGATATAATTTCAGTAAGTAAACATACAGAATATAAATATTCAAACAGATTAATACATTTTTAAACTTTTCAATTACACAGAAATCAATTCATAGTACAAACATTTTCAAAATGGCTTAGTTAGTTAGTGTCATTTGCACTTACGGTGACCTGGATTTAGAACGTGATCACGTGTTCCACTTAAAGCGGATATTTTCATATCAATTATAACAGAAACGCGCAATACTAGTTAAACAGAATTCTGAATAGCTCGCAAGTCCCACTTTGACACGAGACCCGGTCAAATCAGAATAAACATTAACTAACGACTAGAGCCACAAAATCATTATCATTCAAAAACATTCACACATCGACATTATTTTCAATAATCATTTCCTGAATTTGATATTATCATATAAAACATTCAAAATTCATAATTTTCATATTATTTTCAAACACATGCTCAGATATCATATTATTTCAAAAGCAATAAAAATACATGCACGATTTACTTACAACAAGAGGAGGGTAATCACTCATATCTAACTTGATCTTTCTCTCGGATTTTCGTAGCCTAATAACACAAATATATAAATTATGTCTTCTACTATTCAATAAATCAATATAAATATTTTAAATGAAATTATTGTCTAAAATTTCTTAGTTTTACCCTTATTACTAAGTTTAACTAACTAAGATTATTTATCCGATTTTCAACAATGAATTTCTATTTTTTCCTTATTCTAATTCACATTTTCGACTATCCTAAATCTACACATTTTTTCCTAAGTAAACAAATACAGTTTTGATTTAAATTCTGTAGCAAAGACTGTTTATACCAGAATTACTGTAGTTAAGTACTGTTTCGTAATTGAATTTCGCAACAGAATAGCAAAATTTTCAAAATTTATGGGGATTTCTTCCTTGACAGAAAAATATAATTTAATCTTTTTTTACTATGTTATTCCTTGTTATGTCTAGTTTCTGTAACTTTTTACGGATCCTAATTCCGATTCTTAATGCTCAAGTTACAACCAATTTTCTACACATGACGCAACAAAATAGTACATGAGGGTAAAATAGGGCAGTCACTTTCAATAATTTCTGGGAACTCATTTCAGTTCCGATCGACTTGAATTTTGAATATGTTATTCCCCTATGTGTCTAGTTTATGCTAAATTTTACGGTACTTAATTCTAATGTCTATATTTCATTTTATAAACAAAATATTACATCTAGATCGGAAATTTCAGCAACTAATATCTATATAATCTACACCATCATGAATTTACCTCATTTTCCTTATCATAATCAAACTTACCCCACATAAATAATATCTAATCCATTTTCATAACATTTTTACATGCAAGTACTGCCCACCACAATTTCATATTATCATCTATACATGATTCATTATATCTACATTCATAATAAAAATTATATCTTAAATTCACATTTTCGTTCATGGCCTTATACATGTAAGTTGTTCACTACCCTCTCATTCTCTACAACTTTAATCCACATACTACATGTCATAACATGAAAAATTTTACTTCATTCCATCATTATACACTCCCCTTAAGGAAATTCATGTGCTATTTACATGTTCTCATCATTAACAAGTCACCCACTACAAGGTTTTATATACAAACTATGTAAAAATACAATCTAAAATTCAAAATCATTAGTAATATTCACAAACTATTCACTGTTTATAAAATTTTCAAAATCCATCAACTTTATCTTTTATATCTCCTTTACATACACATCTTCAAATACCAATTTCATATCATTTAATCATTTTAAACACTACCAAAATAAAATTCGTGCATTGTTCACTACTTCTTCATAAACAACACTTCAAATATTATAACTCTCCAACACAAAATCAATAATACCCTTTTTCAAACCAACAAGCCACAACATATAATTTTTTTTCTCATAAAATCCACAACAACTAATCACCAATTTCTAAATTTAAATTTTCCAGAATTTGAAAAGGCATTTACCTCATTGGACCTCATATCTATCTTCTCCTTCTCTCACATATATGTTTCTTTGCTCTCTTGTTTCCCAACAAAAAAATTGAAACTTCCTCCATCCAATGCTAGGCAATCCATTACCTCTCTTACTTTTCTTTTGATTTTTCCTTCTCCCTTCTAGCTTCTTCCTGTTTCTTCTCTATTCTCTACATTCTTTCTAAAATTTTATTAAATGAATGAGATAATAGCCAATTAAAAAGAAATGGAATGCTTAAATGAAAAATGTGGGGCAGCCAAGCACTTATCTAAACATTTCTCTTTCAATTTTTTTTCTTCAACTTTATTCTAGAATAATGACTAAGAGAAAAAGGATAAGAACAAAGTAAAAATAATGGATTTCTTAAAATGTAAGGACATGACCATATTTTCTTTCTTTGTTTTTGTTTCTTTTACTATTCTCCCGTGAATGACTTGTAATTGTCTTCTTCATTTCTTTCTTTCTCTAATCTTATCTAAACAAATGTCAAATTTTCTAGAAGCTTAGTAACTAAATAAAATAAATTTGGGCTTTGGTTTAAGAATCAATAGTATTGGGTTTATAATTTTATTTAACATAAAATTGAATTTTTGAGTTTTATTATTATTATTATTATTATTATTATTATATTTATTTTTATTAATAACCTAAATGTTGGGCTTGATTTATAATAAAGTATACCATATATATATAAGTAACGATTAGTCCAAAAATTAAATAACCTTATTAAATAATAAATTTCAAAAAATTACTTATAACCCAACTTTATGAAACTAATTTCGAGCCTAAACAAATAACACTATTTTGGGCTCAAAATTCAATCATTTACCCAAAAAAAATTCTAAATTATATGAAATTTTAATTAAACAAATAACATCAAATTATTCGATTAAATTTCCTAAATATTGTAGATGCTACAGTTATAAATTTTCAAAATTGTGGGCGTTACAATTCTCCTTTCCTTACAAAAATTTCGTCTTCGAAATTTGACAAGTGCCTTATTCATTATGTATACTTAACTAATATCCCTTGCTTTTACCTAATATGATCACCTTATGAAACCTCTACAAGGCAAATAATTGAACTGACACATTTGATTAAACTCTTTACAAATTACTCCTACCATTCAAAATGTACGGTAACTTAATAAAATTAATGCATAATTAATTAGCCTATTCTTCTAATACGTATTCATTGATGGTAATAGCAATTATCATTCTTAATAAATCATACTTCCACTGAACAACTCCAATAATAAGTTCCAAAAAATCATATAATATTAAATCATATATCTTATTGACTTGTAGTTCAATTATTTTATTTAAACTTAAAGTCTACATGATTTCGAGACTTAAACTTTATTCTCATCATCTCTTATTCTAAAATATAACATCACCATTCATTATTCTACGATACCATAAAACTTATAAATAACTTCTACAAAATTCTATGTATTACAAATTGACTAAGGTCAATATATCATACAACATGTACATTGTATATATTTTTAAGATCTAAATCTAAGATATCAGAGATATTTTCTTTAATAATATAATCCAACTTTATTCTAATTGCCTTAATCCCTTAATATTCAACCATTGTCCCATCACAATGTCAAAACATATTTACTACTATATTGAGTAATATATATGACCTAAACGAAGAATTTCAATAGTTATAAACTATTAAATATGGTTAAAGTCCAACTCTTACTTCAAGAATTATTATGCATAATTACCTCCACCAACCTCTACTTATAGAATGCATAATATCATACTTAGACTTTCATAACATATAAGTAAGATTCTTTATATACACAAATCTTAGTTCTCAAATGATACGTTCTAATAAGATACTTTTGATATTCTTAAGATAAACTTTTAATCATCTCATTTTTATTAATCAAAAATCGTATATTTTTAATTCGATTATAGCCTATAATACTTACTATAACAAAATTGTTATTTAACTTAAGAACATCCAATAATAACTTTTCTCAATTAAATTATTAAACAAAATTGCCCAATCTAATTGTTGATATTTTTGTTTTCAATCCACTCCATGTTCTAAAATAACACATGTATAAAATATTAAACCTTAAAGATTAAATAATTAAATAATATACTTCTTATAATACCTCAAAATCCTGCCATATGGACTTTAAAATCAGTTACAAACTAATGTATTTACATAAGACATATAAAATCATTCAAAATAGTATTGATTTTAATTATCTTATTACTTGCTGTTAATCTTTTTAAATTTAAGTTACGAACACTTATATTCAATAATGTCTTAATCACCAACAAAATTGAATTTCAACACCTTGAGCGAATACAACACCAACTTATATGTCCTTTCAATCTCGTTAAAATAACTTCATTAATATAAAGAAATTCAATAAAATAAAACTCGAATTATGCTTAGTAACCAAACCTTTCTTCTATTCACCTCGAATAATTCTTTTGCAGATCGTCATATCCATATAAGTAATATTCCTTTAGTTACAAACTCCATTAATCATCAAGTTTACTATCATAAATTTTTGCATATAAAATTCAATATCATTACACATATTAAAATATTCTCATTAATATACCTTTGATACAAATAAATTCTCAATTGAAATCTCTTAAGTAACTCACTAGTTAATCTTTCTTCATATATCTTGTTTGTTACCCTTTTTTTTTTCGACTATGAACTTTATTTCCCAAGTATCATGGAGATAAACATATCTTATACTTATGGAATTTTCTAATAGTTCCCCTTAATCATTGAAATTTTATTGAATAAAATAAATGAATATAAATTTTTAACTTAGGAAACTATGTATCCCTCTTCATGTATAACATGTCAGTAACTGTTTCAATTTAGAATATCAATTCAATTTCACACCTTAAAGAAAATTGTCATATTTCTTAAACACTCTTGACCTTCATTCAAAAATAAAATTTTATAACTTCTATGATCTTAAATTTCTTCTTCTTAATACTGTTAGAGATATGCCCTAGAACCAATCGTGTCATACGGTCTAGGGATATCATCCTTATGTATATATAATTTTTGTAACTGATTGTAAATTAGTTTATGATTAATAAAATGGCATCTATATCATTTTGCATATACAGTTGCGTGTATATATAAGTA
>JAXCLQ010071655.1:0-11601 GCA_035584115.1 Cedrela odorata
AATTTTAATTAACCAAATAACATCAAATTCTCTAATTAAAATTTTCTAAATACTGCAGATGCTACAGTTACAAATTTTCAAAATTACGGGGGTTATAGTCAGCTGCTTTTAAGCAAGGCTTTGTAAACATTGAAAGTAGGACTCGAGTGTTTAAGATTTGCTGTGGTTATAGTCAAGGAGGACATCTTCTTCGGAACTGCCCTAGTAGGCTAAAGACTTGTTATAGGTGTGGCTAGAGAGGGCATCTATACCAATATTGTCCTTTAAGAGCAGAGGGTTCTCAAGCAACAGGTTAGGGGACAAGCAGGATTGGTGAGCCATTCAGTTATGGGAGAGGAGGAGGTAGGTCTAGTAATGCACATGGCAGAGGTAGTGGTGCATTAAGCAGAGGGACAGGTTTTGGAGGCTGGGGTCAGGGACACCAGACATATGAAAGGCCGGGTATAGAGCAAGGACAATTATTTGCTATGACTGAACAACAGGCTTAGGAGGTGGTAAGGCTGTCACTGAAACAGTTAAAAGAACAAGTATACTCATTAGAGTTCTTTTTGATACCGGTTCTATTCATTCTTTTGTGTCTACTGCATGTGTTGCTGAATTGTGTGGCATAGAGGAATCTGTCGTAGTTCCTTTAATATTGAAACTTCCATCAAAAGATGATATTGTGGTTGATAATGTATATAGAGGAGTGGAGATTGGGATAGAGGGTTATCAATTGCCTGCTATATTATATCCATTAGAGACGAAAGACTTTGATATGATCTTGGGCATGGATTGGTTAAGGGCACATAGGGATGTAATTAATTATAGTTAGAGAGAAATGAGGTTTGAATGTAATGATGAGGAATTTAAGGTTGTGAGTGGAGTAATCCTGTCTTATATGATTTCAAACTTATATTTCTTGGTCTTATGAAACCCCTTTAGAATTGATAGAAGCGTTGGGTTTATATAATGTGGTGATTGAGCTTAAATCTTGACAAAAATCAGACTAGTTACGATTTTTGGTAAGTCGAGTTTGTGTGGAATAATTGAGAGTGCTTAATGCCTACTTTATGGTCACCTTAAAGAGATATTAATGTGTTTAAATTACGAAAATGACCTTTTAAGCATGGATCTTTATTTATACGTGTTATTTATAAATTGAGATAATGACGATATGGAATTAAGCCAGCAAAGTAGGTATATGTGCATAGTTTATTTTATATACATGTAATATTTCTATGCCTATAGCATGTAACTTATGGCAGATCCTTGAGGCATATAGAGGAGTGAATAATTGTTTCTCTGAGGATCATTGAATAAAGATTTACATTACATGTGCTAGAATCCTGACTAAGTTCTCTAACTTAACTTTAGTTATGGCTTATTAAATTTTATGATTATTATGGTTATTTTGCGATTTTCGATGATATTGAGGGTATGTAAAATATTACGAATTCATAGATTGAGAATTGGCTTATGACATGTGAATGGATAGTTATATTTTTCAAATAATTATTTAAGCTTAGTGATGAAATATATGTAAGGAATGATTTGATTAGGCCTTTAGGATTATGTTAGACATTGCTTGATAAAATTGTGATTATGATGAATATAGGGATGATTATTGAGAATACCGATAAAGTGTTGAGATATTGTAAAGATAAGAATTATAATTTTTATTGTGTTATATGAGGAAGGTTTATTTGTTGATTGATAATTTATTTCATTAAGTAAAGATGTAAAAATGAAATTGCTATTCACCTCTCGGTTTTGGCAAAATTTACAAGAATTTATGGTGTTAAAGATAGCGATGAGTACTTTCTTTCACCCATTGACGGATGGGCAGTCTAGGAGGACTATATAGATTTTAGAGGATTTGTTGAGGTAGTGTGTAATAACTTTTGCCAAAAGTTGGGAAGAACATTTGTCATTAATTGAATTCACTTGTAATAATAGTTTTCAGGCGAGCATAGGCATGATACTGTTCGAGACGCTATACGGGAGAAGATGTAGGACTCTAGTGTGTTGGAGTGAAATGGGCGAGCGAAAGATCCATGGCTCAGACCTTGTGGATATGGCAAGGGAACGGATTCGAGTGATTAGAGGTAGGTTGCTTAAAGTACAAAGTTAGCAAAAAAGTTAGATGGAAAGCAATGAAAAGAGTTAGAATTCCAAGTCAAAGACAAGGTGTTCCTAAAGGTCTCCCCTTAGAAAGGAGTGTTGAGGTTCGAGAAGAAGGGTAAGTTATTGCCAGGATTTATCGAACCTTATGAGGTTTTGGAAAAATTGGGTAAGGTGGTGTATCGCTTAACCCTTCTACTTGAGTTAGAGCGGATTCATAACATATTCCATGAGTCCGCATTGAGGAAGTGTGTGCATGACCCTTCTCACATTTTGGAAGTGCAGCTGAAGGAATTAAAGAAAGACCTTACTTACAAAGAGAAGCCGATATGGATCTTAGATCAAAAGGTCAAGGAATTAAGGTCGAGATAACTCTTGTAAAGGTTTTGTGGATTAATCACTATACCTAGAAGGCTATATGGGAACCAGAAGAAGAGACACGAAAAGAATATCCAGAACTTTTTTACTAAAGTTTATAGTGATGTGTTGCATTAAAAACCTTACATGTATGATTTGTATGGTATTATGATTATTTGTATTCTCTTTGTGTTTATGAATAATATTGTGATTAAACTAGATAATGTTTCTTATGTGGTGGATGATGTTGTTGAGATTGGGAAGTACGCAATGTCGGGATGTTTTGACATAAATACTACAACAAATTTGTTAATTAGTGATGAATATATGGGTGACATATTTTCTTTTCGTCACAAATAGAAAATATGATATGACGAAATCATTAATTCGTCACTCATTTCTATGGTTTGAGTATTTTACGTGATGATATTCTATTTAGTTACATGATAGCATCACAAAAAATTTGGCGCCAACGTTTCTTACCAAAATTAGATGGAGGAAAATATTTTTAGTGACGACTTAAATATTAGATGACAATTATATTATGTCATTAATTTAAAATGTATTCCCTGATGAATTATAGAACGTCTTACTTTTTATACCTCGTTAGATATGATGTCACTAATGTTAATGTATATTAAAATGACAAATTTAATTTTGTCATATATCTTATAATATAATTGGTGACGTGAACCACCGTTACGAAAATATAAGTATTAATGGTATTATATTAACCATCATAAATAGTATACCAATGTATGATAATATTAAGTAATGTCATAATTTATTAATTAATTTAATGACATTATTTATCCGTCACTAATTTAATTAAATTGATATATAATTATTGGTGACGATAGTTAGTTGTCACCTATATATAACATTATTGATAACGTACACCATTGTCACCAAAATATATGTATTAATGGCATTATGTTTATCGTCACAAATAGTATGCCAATATATGACAATATTAAGTAATTTCATATTAAATTAATTAATTTAATATAACTTAATTATCTATCATTGATTAAATCAAATTAATGTATAATTATAGAAGACAATATTTAATTATTACCTATGTATAACATCATTAGTGACATATACCATCGTCATCACAATATAAGTAGTAATGATATTATATGTATTGTCACAAATAGTATAAAAATGTATGACATAATTGGTGATGATGTATAATTGTCACCTATATAATATAATTGGTGACGCTAAATTATGTCACTAAATTAAAAAATAATATATATTTTAAGTTAAATATGTAATAATTTAATTTCCATCATTATTAATATAATGTAGTTACTAAATTATTCACTTTAATCTGCCATTGTTTTTTGATTTTTCTGTGATTATTGGATTGATAAAGTTAGTTAATATCTTACATATATATGTGTGTGTGTGTGTGTGTATATATATATATAAATATATATATTTCTTTTTTTATATAAACTTTTATAAGAGATTTTACTACAAGTTAATAATATGTACGTTCTCTCTTCCTAGTGTAGAGTCTCTGCATCTTAACTATTCTATGAGCTAGATGCCTCTACATTATCAGTAGTGCTAAGAATAGAGAATAAATAAATTGGAATTTTGCTTATGACTAAAAACTATGATCATCATTTTGTTTAAGTTGGTATATATATATATATATATATATATATATGAAGTTAAACCAATTTGACCAAGACATATTTCTTCAAGAGCTGGTAATCTCTAAATTATCATAGTTTTACTTATATATAATAAAAATAATTGTATACATTATACTAACACTAGAAAATTTGATTCATATATAAATTTTCAAAGTCCACTCGTTGGATTATATTATGTCATCAATTTAAAATGTGTTCTATGACAAATTTTAAAACATCTTAATTTTTATACTTCATTGGATATGATGTCACTAATGTTAATGTATACTACTAATGTCAACTCTGATTTTGTCATATATCTTATAACATAATTGGTGACGTGAACTACCGTAACTAAAATATAAGTATTAATAACATTATACTTATCGTCATAAATAGTATACTAATATATGACAAAATTAAGTAATATCATAATTTTTTAATTAATTTTAAATTTTAAAGTTTAGAACTCAAACCCACAAATAAAATAAAGTTATTAAAGGCTCCATACTTATAAGTAAAATTATTAAGGGTTCAAGCTAAAAATAAAGTTATTAATAAGTCCAAACTCAAAAATAAAGTTATTAATGGGCCTAGACAAACAAAATGCTTGTAAAATAATTGTAATTTAACTTCTTAAAAAATAGAAACCTGTTTAATTATGAGATTTATAAATTCTTATCGAAACTTTATTATTAAATGTGTGAGAAACTTCATAAAAAAATATAATAATTATATTTAAATGAGTGAGAACCCTTATAACAAAAAAGAAGTTTATTTAATTTTGAAGTTTATAAATTCCTATTAAAATTTTACACTTAAATGTATGAAATTCTATTAAAACTAATCACTAACTACTTACAAAAGAAGATGATGACAAAAATTTTACACTTAGTCTTATACATGAATGCCACGTGATACCAACACCAAAAGATAAGCTCAAAATTTAACTAATAAGGTAAGTGAGAAATTTATATTATGAAATAAAAACTTTAATAGTATGAAATAAAATATATTTTTGTTGAATTTTTTAGAGTGACTCTCAATTCTAGTAACTAATTTAATTGTTGGAAAGTAGAAAATACAAATTTCACTGACTTAATTATTAAAAGGTAACATTGACAAATTTAATAACCCTTCTAATTTTACTTTGTTACCCGCAAGCACTTCTGATTTTATTTTATTTTATAAATGAGAAAAAATATCAATGAATTAAGGCGTGACACATAAATTGAGATTCACATAATTGATCGAGGAAAAAAACACATCAATATATTTCAAATTTAGTTAAAATGTAAAGAGTTTGTAATAATTTAAAATTTGTCATAAATTATTTTAAAATCATGAAATTATATATATATATATATAAAATTTGTTAAAAAATTACAATAAATAAATAATAACAATTACAATAATTTTTTAAAAAATAATTATTAGGAAAAGAATAATTGACAGTTCAAGTTATGTGCGTATATATATGTAGCGTAAAACCCCTGAAACCCCCGAAAAACGTTCTCATCTTCCCGGCCTGATATTAGAAATGTCTACTAGATTCGAAATTGAGGTAAGACCACATCGAAGCCACCGATTTCTTCTTCGAAAAACACAGCGAATCAATTCCGATCAAAGCTGATGTCGAAGACTCTCAATTCGACCTGCAAAACCCTATGTCTCTTCCTCTCGCCCTCTCGCAACGCTCTCAACTCGTCTTCGTCGCGCATTCTTACGGTCTGTATTTTCTCTCTTTTTTTCCCCAATTTTGGAGTCTTTGATTACCGATGAACGTGTTCGTCCTTATTAATTTATTATGATTGGTAATTGTTGAGTGAATCGTGAAATTTTTGTGGTTGTTAGGGTTTTGTGTGGCGAAGACGAAAGATGTGATTGATGCTGCGAAGGAGATTGAGGAGAAAGGGAAAAATTGTTGTGTACAGGAGTTGAGTGTTGTCGATATTCGTTTTGGGAAAGTTAATATCCTGTCTCTGATGAGTCCATACTTGCCGTTTCTCTTTTTGAATCCAGAGACAGTCATTTCTTTTGCGTTGATTCTCTATTCAGTAAGGTACTTCTCTTCATTCTTTTTGTTTTAATGTTTATAAGATTATCTTGTACAGGAAATGTTTGAAATTATTCCAATTTTGTGCCCAATGCACAATTATTATCAACTGTTGTGTTGTTGCTACGTCCTTTAGTTCAATTAGAAGTAACTTTTTGTAAAGCTATTGAAATGCATAAAGCAACTAAATTACTAATAGAAATTGTATGAGTTATCTTACCATTTGATTGGTTTATGTTCAAAATTGTGCTTCTTGGGACATGCTAATTTGATTATTAATTTATGCCATTTTTTGCTATACTCTCATCATGCAGGAAGTTAAACCATCTTTCTCTTGTTCTCTTGATTTCTCTTGATGAATCAAACTATGTCAAGGACATATGGTGGAGAAAGAAGGCAGAAAATTCTTTTCTTGTTCTTTCAAATCTTGGGAAATTCTATCATGGTGTTTTGGATGGCCCCTTTCAAGATGTAATGGACAGTGTTGATTCTGGTATACATTATTCACTTGCCTTATTCTATGATATGTGGACATCTCTAGTAATTAGTTATTAGTTTGTTGGACTCTTTGTTTCATGATGCTTATCTCCATGTGTCTGTGGACATTTACATGACTAGATCCTTTATGGTTTACACTCAATCATTCAAGTCAATATGGTGACAATATAACTTATTGCTGCAAATCCATATATAATGGCAAAGCAAGATCAGTAGCAAGTTTTATAAGTAATTCTCTATGTTGAAAATACTTATCTAGTGATATATTAGATTTATTATTGTCTTTTCCACAATGCACTGTGATGAACATATTACAAGGGTACATTAATTCAGCATCTAGACTTGTATAGAGGTGCTGGGCTACAATGTTATTCAAAATACTCTTCGCTTATTTCTGCTATTTTAATAGGAAGCTTGCTGCTTATTTTTAATTGGTTGAGCAAAGTTTCTTAAATAACTATCTTTTCAAATGTGGTGATTGTTGTCCATTAGTGACTACTATTTCTAAATAGTGCTCATAGGAAAGCCCTTATAAGTTATGTAAGATGCCTTGGCATAAAAAACTTAATTCCATAAACATGCAAAAAGATTATGGTGTGGAGCCCGTTTTGTGCATGGCTTTTAGGAAAGAGAGTGGAATAGCTTCTACTACTTTCTTGTAACAGGTTTAATGCTTTGTTTGTTTTGGCCTTTTGTTATAGTTGAATGGAGTGTAAAAGGAAAATTTGTTGCTGTGGCTAAAAAGAATATTCTAAGCATTGACATCTAAATTCAAGGAAAGGTTGTGCATATCACTATCATTCAAGTCATGGATTGGTGATTCTGATGTAAACTGCAGTGTAAAAAGGTAACATTGTTAAACTTTAGTGTGCCATGTTTTTATCTTTATATGTTTATACCTATCTAGACAGAAAAGAGTTTCCTTTTATACATGGATTGATTTCCATCTGCTTGTGGACTGCATATCTTGTCTAAAGCATTTTTCTTATTTGTGTTTGTTTATCATTCCATCAAATGTACAAGTAAATACTGAGTTAATTTCTAGTAATTAATTATTAGTTTGAAATTGGAGTCATTTCTCGACAATTCATTCTAGTGCCAACAAAATGGAGAGCTTTAAGGGATGAAGACAAATTCCATGTATTGGAAAGACTTAATGTAAGTGAGAAGTTTTATTATGATTTTTTTTATATATAGTTATGATACATTATAACTACTCTTTTATTTTCTTTTTAAACAAAGTTTCATATGAAATTGGATGAAGATTACATCAAGAATTTTGTCATATCAATGGTGTTGAAATTATCTAGAAACCAACGCTATAGGCTTCACAAGTACTATAAAAGTTTTGAGAATGATGAAGTGGCACGCCAAAATAACCATCCTAAGTTTCAATTGACTTAAATGGAAGCTATGACCCAAGCTTTATTAGTTGCCGGAATTCAAGTGCTTATTCCTCAATTTCCAAGTATAAATTTTATTATTTTATGATTTTTAATATATTGTTGTTCTAACTATTTTCACTTTGAATAATAATTTTTGTATAATAATGACATTACAAGTTCTGCATCAAAGTGTTAGGAGTAAAATAGTATGCATTATGAATTATGTAAATTTGTTAATTTTTTTATTTGTTAGTGAAAGAATGTTGTATATTTAAGTTTATGATGACAACTAAGTTTACATATCTCAAGTTTAAGTGAGACATGCACCTTCTCAACAGAAACAACATCGACAAAGGACTTGGTATCGTGAGAATTCACGTGGCAAGTTTGTTATAGTTAACTTTAATTTTCATTATTTGATGATTCTTAGTTTTTGATGCCATTGGAATATTTTATAATTGTCAAGTTTGTTAGTCTATTAGATTACTATCATTTTAAGTCAATTCCATGCAGAATACTTTTTTTACTATATTGAGATTATTATGTTGATTTATTTTATTTATGTTATGTTCAAGTAATTTGTCGATGCAATGTTATTTACATAGGATTTGCATTTAAAATATTATTTATATTGAATTTTTCTAAAGAAAATTATTTTTTATTGATTCATTTAATACATTTGAAAAATGTCATTGAAAATATTATGGCAAATATAAAATGTGTCAAAAAAGTATTTATATTTTTGGAACAATATAATTTTCGTCATATATGATGATACGGTGGTCAATTAATAGTGATATTATAACAATTAATTTATGACGTAATTTTTAATCAATTATATATGTCACAAAATATTTTTTTTTGTGATGATTTTAATTTCGTCATTTTTAATTGAACAAAAAATATATTTAATGACAAAATATTTTTTGTTCATAACAAAATTTACTATCACTAATTAACAATTTTTTTATGACGGTTCTAATTTTGTCATTCTTAATTGAATAAAAAATATATTTAGTAATGAAAAATATTATTTGTTTGTGACGAAATTTATCATCATGAATTATCATTTATTTTGTGACGTTCATAATTTTATTATTTTGTAACGATCATAATTTTATTATTTCGTAACGAAAATTAATTTTTATTCTTGACAAATTTGACCATCACTAATTAGTATTTTGTTACTAATTATTATAAATTTTATAAATATTTAGTGGCATTCAACTTTTTTTTTTTTTATGATATTATCTTTTTTTATGATATTATCTTATTACAATAGATAACGATTATATTGTTAACCATGGTGTGACGATTTTATTATCGTCATTTATTTATAAAAAGTTTATTTCATATTTCGTAACGCTTAATATTATTTTGTGATAAAAAAATTAGTATTTATTAACAAAAATACAAGTCACAAATGAATATCAATAATGTAACATGTTAAATTTCGTCGCCTATAGTTATAATTGGGTGATAAAATACTCAATCGTCACATTAACCTTTTAGAAACGGTGCAAAGGTGATGATAGATGTCACAAAAAAAATGTTATAAAATATTAAGCGTGATAAAATTTTAATATTTAGTGATATTAATGTGTGCGTCACTAATGACAAATTTAATATTTAGTAATGTTAATGCGTGTGTTACTAGACAAAATTGTGAGACTAGAAGTTTTGATGAATCTGCGGAGTAGTTTTACTGATGTGTGATTAACACGAGATTTGAAAATTTTGTTGATGAAATTTTTTTTAAAGGAGGTGGAATTATGGAACCAAATCCAAATTTGAGATTTATAAGGTATAGTAGTAAATGTATGATTGGTGTGTCAAAATAGGCGTAAAGTAAATGGAAATGGGATTAGGGATATTTTAGTAATTTGTGCATAATTATTGTAGCAATATCAAAATTTATGCTGGTTAATATTATATGAAAGCTTGTAATGTCTAAGTTATCATACAACAAACAACATTGAATTAGATAAGTATAAAGAGAGTTATGGTTCTTTATGCTAAATGTGTAAAAAATAGGTTCGATTTTTAGAGTAGTCTAACTGTAGTAGAATAGTTTTCTGTACGCTTTGAGAGCAGAAAGAAGTTCATGATACGGAGAGTCCAATGCCGCAAAGGACATTCAATTTGGGTAAGGTAAGGAATGATGAAGTTATAACGTTTTTCGTAAAAATTTCGCAAATGAATTAAGAGGTAAAAAATAGAACTTACTACAATGATGGATCGCAAAACGTAAATTGAGACACAGAACGGGACGAGAAATAATAATTTTGACCCGAAATAACAAATTGCCTAAAATGATAATTTTGCCCAATAGCTACAAATATTGTTGTAGGGTGGATTTTTAAAGGGAGGAGAGAAGAAGCGGAGAGGAGAGACAGAGGGTAGAAAGAAAGAATAGTTTTGGTCATAATTTTGTGCACACGAATACACATCGGATTGATGCACAATTTACACTATTGGACTCGTGTTGACAAGGAGAATTAGATTCCGGTCTTAGATTGTCAGAAATATCATCGGAACAGTGAAATACTAATAGATCGCTAAATCGTGAAAGCATTATATTTGATTCTTCATTTTGACATTAACCAAAGAATAAGAAAAAGCCATTCTGTTCTAACACACACAAACCATAAATTCATTTATTGCTCAAATTAGTAAAATACTAACAGATCGCTAATTCGCAAAGGTCAGTTTCATTGTGTTTTAGTCAAAGGCCAGATCTCCTACTGGATACTCCGTGGGTGATGATAGGATCTAGTTCCCTATCTTTGAAGATGCAATCGAGATGCTTGTCAATGGACATTCGGTGTGAAAATCGCTAAGGTAATGATATTACGAGATTTTGTTACCATAGTAGATTTTTCATTTCTGAAATTTTTTGAATATGTCTTGTTGAAGTTTATAAGTTGCTAGACCTGTTACTTCTTGCGCGATGCTTGCCCTTCCTAGTTCTTTTTCTTCTTATTTGCATATCTTTTTTATTAGGGTTATGTAAATTTTTTCCTTAATATTTCACATACTTGGGATAATTTTTATTTTATTATTCTAATTATCTAATCTTTATTCCTTAGTTTTTGGCTTGCACTTGTTTCTGGTTCTAAGCATTGGCATAGTGTCTAAATGATATAAAGTGGTTATAAGCTTATGCTTTAAACAGATTCTGCTTATGCTGAATATTAATTACTTTATCTACCTTGTAATTAATTATGATGCCTAAATTAGATAGTAATTCCTTTCCATTTAAGTTTTGGCCGTGATCAAGAAGACCAGAGAAATACCGTGGAATTGGTTTCAATTTGAGTTTGGCTCATTTAATTTTTAAATTTAGATTATAATTTCTACCCATTCAATTTTTGATTTGAATATTCTTTCTTCTTGTAGAATTAAATTTGCTCTTAAATACTTGTTCAGTTCTTGTAAAGTTGGTTTAATAATTTACAAGTATAATATGCATTTTTTTATTTAAAATATGAAATACAAGATTCAAAATAGATCTAATATAATAATTTAGAAACAAATAATAAAAGAAATTATA